>CAUYPK010136847.1:0-107471 GCA_963574355.1 Loris lydekkerianus | reverse complement strand
ACACCAATGACTGACTGACTAAAAAAGAAATCACAGCCTTAAAGAAAGATGGAGACTTTACCTCTTTCATGTTTACATGAAAGATGGAGCTGGAACATATTCTTCTTAGTAAAGTACCTCAAGAATGGAAGAAAAAGTATCCAATGTACCCAGCCCTACTATGAAACTAATTTATGGCTTTCACATGAAAGCTATAACCCAGTTATAACCTAAGAATATGGGGAAGAGGGATAGGGAGGGGAAGGAGGGGGGAGGATGGGGGAGGGAGGGTGATTGGTGGGATTACACCTGTGGTGCATCTTACAAGGGTACATGTGAAACTTAGTAAATGTAGAATATAAATGTCTTAACGCAATAACTAAGAAAATGCCAGGAAGGCTATGTTAACCAGTGTGATAAAAATGTGTCAAACGGTCTATAAAACCAGTGTATGGTGCCTCATGATCACATTAATGTACACAGCTATGATTTAATTAAAAATAAAAATAAAAAAGAAATCAGAAAGGCAATCCCATTTACAACAGCCACACGCACACATACATAGCTAGAAATAAATTTTTAAAAGGATGTAAAAAATGTCTTCAAGGAAAACCACAAAATGCAGATGGAAAAAATTGAAAAGGGCACCAAGAAATGGAAAGACAACCTGTATTCATAGACTAGAAGAATTATTATTCTCAAAATGACCATATTAACCAAGGCAATCTCTAATCCAATGCAATTTCTATCAAAATACCAATGACATTTTTCACAGCAATAAAAAATAATCCTGAAATTAATATGAAACCAAAAAATATTCCAAATAAGCAAAGTAATCCTGAGCCAAAAGAACAAACCTGGAGGCAGAACACTACCTGACTTCAAAATATACTACAAAGTTATAGTAACCAAAACAGAATGGTACCAGAGTAAAACCAGACATATATACCAATATAAATAAAATGCTATTTTCTCATCTTGGGGACATAGCAGATATTCAAAATTGTTGTTGAATGAATAAATGAACAGAAACAATATTTCCCAGGTGCAATATGTATATGCAAAATGAGTTCAAGTGGTACATGGGTGAATTGTTACCATTTTCTTAGTTATGTTACTATATTAAACATTTTGGAAAAACATAACTAGTATATCAAGCCTATGAGATATTGTTAGGATGAAGTCAAACTATCAAAAGAGTGGGTCCGTGTTTTAAAAAAAGGAAAGGTGAGATGCAAACATAATATTTGTGCCAGTATGTGAATAATCAATGTTGAAAATGCTAACCTGTGTCACTGTTCTGCTGAAAGACACCCCTTACTTTGAGGATAACATCCAAGCCCTTGAGTGGAACTTGCAAATCCTCTCTTATCTGATCCAAACTACCAGTCAGCTTTATCCTTTGCTCTTCCCATTCCATTCCCCCACTGTCCAGCCTACACAACACATGAAACTCCTTACTCCTCCCCCACTGTCCTTTTTCTACATACCCTGCACATGCAGTTCCCTACCAGAAATACCTGCTTGCCAATGCTTCCCTATTAAATAGTGGGACTCCTATTCATCCTCAAAACCTAACTCAGATGTCAATGTTGCAAGTGCAGTGCACTAAATTAGAGATGCCATAGATTCCTGGAGAGGTCCACCATCAGGTAATACTTAATTAAGCCCACCATGACCAACTGAAAAATCTTCCCTCATACAGACCCCCACATTCAATTTTTGCAAATCTCTCAGAGCTAATTGCATTCAGAAGGAATGACCCACCTCAACTCAACAGAATTTAATGATAAGCAGAATTTGACATCAGATACCTATACTTTATAATTAAGGCTCTTTTCTTCTCGGTGCATCTGGTGCTGCCCTTTATGAGGATGGAGCACTGCCTTCTCCTTGAGAACCCTATACCTTGCATCACAGCATAGGCTCTGGCTGTCTCTGCACTAAACCAAAGGATCAGGGGCTCTGCCAAGTATCAGAGTTTAGAATCAACATTGCACAACTAGAACGGCACTATCTTTCTTTTGCTAATCTTGTTCAGATTGTACCAGAAACTTAATCGTAGAAGAACTGAAAGTCTAAAAAATCATAAGCAGAAAAAGAAATCACTCATAATCCCACTTCCTAGGGGCAAAAATTGTTAATACTTTGGCACATTTCCCCTCAGCCTTTTTTTTTTACCCTTCTCGACCCTTGCATTCTACTCTGCTCACTTACCCTTACTCTTCCGTGTCATTGAAAATTCTTTTCAAACATTAATTGCATTAACTAACCATACCTCAACCACCAACTATCTCGGCTGTTTCCAGGTTTTTTATTACCCATAAAGCTGCAATAAACATTGTTGTGCATAAATCCCTGTCTGCATTTTAGTTTTTTTTTCCCCTAGGACTGTTATCTAGGAAATCATTGGTTCATACAGATATTTTAATACCAAACTAGGAATACTCCTGCCTTCTGACTTCTATTTCAGTGCTCTTTCCATTTCAATGAATTATTATTTTCCTTTGTCCAAATCCACATGAAAAAAAATCCTGAGAGGTTGCTTTTCTTAGTCTAGCACAGTACCTTCAACAGCAGTCAAAGCCTTTAACATTCTAGAAAGTCTCTTTAGAATCTTCCAGAATGTACCTCCTTTAGACTTTCTTGTCTGGAAACCCAAGTATCCACACTATTGGTTTCTGCCTGGATTATACCTGCCTCACCCCTTTGCATTAATACCTTGGTGGAATGTCTATTTATTTTTTCAGGTAAAATCCTGCAGGCAAAGTGGCAGTCAGGTCTGAGACTGTGAGGTTTTCGGGGCTGTTCAAATATTCTGAAACCTTTACTCCCTACTTCCCACTGACTCCATTGGAAAAGAGCTCATTGTTCATAGACAACACAGATAATTACCATAAGAACCTGGGCCATATGGTAGCATAATCATTCAGCTTATTCAGCACCAACGTTACACAAGTTACAACAAACACCTCCTCTGTCAGCATACATGCTTGATGAATGGGCAGCACCTTTTTGTACTGGTAGGTGCAGTCTACAGCACAGCAAGCATTGGTGCTCCACCCTCACTGGCCTCTCAGCTGGCCACGTCCCAGTTGGGGCAATCTGCACAGGTAGGTGGGACCCCTGATAACATCTCTCGTGTCTGGGTTATTGATGTGATTCTGCATTTAACAACTTCCGCTCAATCATCCTTTGATGCAAATGACAGTATGCTCCTCAGAGATCTCTGGACAGCAAAGGACAACTGGATACGGAAGAAGGAAATAAAAAGGCAACGGTGACAGAAATAAGGTTCTTCTTCCTGTTTCTCTGCCAGAGAGGATGCTGATGAGATCATGGCAGCAGGTACAGCTGAGATTCGCCTCACTCCCTGGGCTTTACATGACACTAGTCTGGCAGTCAAGCCCCAGCACCCCCAATACCCCCAACAATGGCAACTCTTGGATGGTTTTCCTTGATGTTCAAACTGCTCTGTCCATGTGCACGTCAGGTCAGAAGTGCTGGAGAATTAATACTCCTTCTCCAGCATCCCTTAACCAATGAGTGACAAGGACTAGTGCAAAAGTAGCCCAGTTGTTTGGCCAGGTGGGATAACTCTGTGGCAGGTGTTCTCTACCGCTCCCAGAGTGCCCTGCAGGAGGAATTTCAGTTACCCACCATGGTCGCTTTCCTGTTAACACACCCTTTACTGGCCTCTTCCTTTCCTTGTCTTACTTCCTCAGTCCTTGACCAGTGTTGCCCGGGTTTACCTCACGCACAAACTTCTTGTTCTCAAATTCTTGTCCCAATATATGGCAGCAGATGAAATAGCTGCTCTAAATCAGTGACATTAAAAATTCTTTTCAGGTGGTGCCCGTAGCACAGTAGTTATGGCACTGGCCACATACACTGAGGCTGGTAGGTTAGAACCTGGCCCAGGACAGCTAAAAACAACAATGACAACTGCAACAAATAAATAGCCAGGTGTTGTGGCAGGCACCTGTAGTCCCAGCTAATTGGGAGGCTGAGGCAAGAGAATCGCTTGAGCCTAAGAGTTTGAGGTTGCTGTGAGCTGCGGCATCACAGCACTCTACCCCGGGCAACAGCTTGAGACTCTGCCTTATTAAAAAAAAAAAAAATTATTTTCAAACATTAATCGCATTTATTAACCATGGAAAAGTCTTTAATTTAGAGAGGAGTGGGAGGAGCTAAAGTACCTTGTTGGGATAAGGAAGGGCAAGGATGAAAAAAATGCCTCAGAGTTTCCATTATCCTAAAGAAGATGGAACGAGTAGAGAACTGACCAGCTTTACGCACTGAGATAATGTTGCTAAACACTGTACATTTTGATTAAAAGTCTTTCTAGCATAATTATGTTGCAGAAGCTCTTACAAGATTTGTGCTGGAGAAAATCAGCTGGTTTAGAATAATACATCTTTCCATGTTAAAAAACGAATGTATCTCCCATGAAGCAGGATAATTAAACACTTCTTGTCTAAGCTCTTTGGGCATTAGCAACAGATGACATCGACAGGACAGGTAGTCAGCATCTTTGTGATTATAGTGATGTTATAGAATTATAGAAATTAGGATAGAGTCAACAAATAAATAAAGTTGGAGTTCTCTTGGAAGATCTAAGACTTGCAGTTCTGACAAATAGTAAGAATGTCATGGACTCTGGACGAATCCTCACAAATGGCAGAAATTAAAAGGAAAGCAGAGATAGGCCCAGAATTTAGGAGCCAGAGGTCAGAGGGTCACCCTGAGGCTTCAGGCAGGTGAACAGAGCTGCGGCTCTGTGGCTGTAGCTGGTCAGATGCTCCTCCTGTCTTCCTGGCTCCTGACCCTCTCTTCCATGTGTAATGGCTCTCTGAGTCCTGGAGGTTGGGCTGAGGTGCCATGCTTGCAATCAGTAAGCTCATTACTCTGGAAAATGGTTTCTTCTCCCTTCTGCTCCTTTGCAGATTTCATTTGCATTTCCCCAGACCTGTTTTCATTTCCATCAGCCTGGGCTGGTGATGGTTGTGGGCTGGGGCTGGAGCTGCCTCATAGCCAACTCCCCCCCCCCACCCTTGATATTGCCTCTGGTTGGGCCTGTTTGGGCTTGCTTTGGCAGCACAATCCAGAGTGTCATTCAGGCAATTAAATAAGGTATTTTATTTTATTCAAGGGGGCTGTATCATGACTATTTCAGGAGCTATTTGATGGGAACGGGGGCAAAAAAATGTCCCTTGAAAATGGCATCCCATCTGTAGCCCTATGCGAAAGGATCACAGAATTAGCTTTTCTTTAACACCATTATATTCTTTCAATAGGGTGTAAAGTTTTAGGAGATGAACTTTCATGCTCCATGTCACGGGAGCAGATTGGTTTTGCATGTGTGACAGAGCAGGCCCGGAGACTCCAGCCGTGGAGGCACAGTGCAGAAACGCAGAATTCTTAAGTGAGTCAAATGTCTTTCCAAGACAAGTATCTGTTTAAAAACTTTTCCTGGCTTCCCTGTGTCTGTTTTCCCTAACTTTCTCACTTTTTTTATGCTCTAACTTGCAGAAGAACATTGGGTGACTATTCCTGTGTTCTTGTCTAGAAGTCCACTTCTTTATTAAAGTGGGAGTAGGACTGTTAGTCTGTGTGTGTTCAGGGCCAACTCTGCATGTGGGTCATTCCAAGGCATTTTGTCTTTCCTCCAGTTCCTCAGAAATGATTCTTGTGTTGCCTTAGGCCCATTTACTTGGAGACTGAGGTCCCAGAACTTCCTGTGCTCGAATTCACAGTTGAGTTCAGGTCCCCAGCAACTACAAGGTCACGGCTGGAACATAAGAAGCGTTTATATGTCATCCTAACTCTTGGGATGTAAAATTAATTTCCAGACTTAATGCTTAGGGAGTTTGATGTGGAGGGTGGCTGGGATGTGGAAAAAGCCAGAGTACAATATCTAGAGTGGTATTTGTTCAACCTTCTGAAAAGTAGAACATCAAACAATAATTTATTCGTAAAGCAGAATTATCAAATTTTCTCTCCAAAACAAATATCAGATAAAATAACCAATCAAACAAAAAAATGCTAGTGGTATTTAGGGTGAACAATATTAAGTAATCAACTTAGGTACCAATAATAACAAGGAGGAAACATTTTAACTGGTCTTAAAAGAAGAAATTCTGGTACTATACAAAATCAGTTATTATGCATAAAAGGCATAAGAGTTTTCTTTCCAAGGAATTACATGGCCTCTCCTGCTGTGGCTAACATTGTGTTTCCAAAAGGCCTTTAAATTCAAATAGATTTATATTCGTGAAGCAAACCTCTCAAACAAATAATTCATAGTAAGATAATCTAGTTGTGAGTGTGACTCTACTATGGTACAAGCATTTATTACAGAGAACATTGTTGGAGAACTGCTGGACTCCCAGAATTTGGCAGCACTAATGGGAGGTGAAAAGACCTCAGACAAGTTATTGGAAAGATTTTCAGACATAGGAAAAGGACAGAAAATGGTAAACCAAAATGGTCATTTTTCTTTACCTTATGTTTTTCTCTTGTTTTCTTAATGCAGAGGGAGTACAGTAGAATTCTTGGACATACCATGCATATGTCAAATTAACACCACTGCTACCTGTCTAGTTGGTCTCTGGGGACTGTTAGATGATCTCTGGGGACTTTTTTCTATGCTTTAGACATCTGAGAGCCCTTCCTTTCCCCCATTGCCCTGGGTGCACCACGCAGAGTGGCCTAACTGATCATTTGTCAATTGTCAACCCACCAATAAGAAACACTGTTGAGACCTTATTCAAGGAAAAGTATTGGGAGGGATGGAAAGACATTTAAAGAGAGTGCCACATTCAAGGACATCGTTATAAATTTGAGGAGATAACACATAGCCATTTGGAAAATTAAATACAAAAAAAAATCATAACGAGCTTAAAATACTAGGATAAAGGGTACCCAAAAGGGGTGAATAGAATATTCCTGTTTCCTCACCAGCCAGAGTAACCAACCATAGGAATTAATGTAGTATCAACAGTGTAAAAGCCAGATGGCCCCCTGGTTCAGAAGACTCATCTTCAAGTTCAAATTTGGCCCTGTCTCATCACTTACAGATTTCCTCCTAGTTCTTAATGTCCATGAGCTTGTGTTTCTTTGGGTACAAAATGAGTTTATATTATCTATTTCATAGGATAATTGAGGATTACTCAAATAATATACACAAAATTCATAGAAATTGCATGTAATATATTTTTAAGAGACATTATCACCTTTTTCCTTTTGCGCATATGCTGTCTTCAGAAATTCAGAACCACAGAATAAAGAGTCTGAGACTCAACAGGCAAGAGTCTGGCTACCAGAAATTTTATAATTTCTTCTAGTCCTGAGATGGTAATTTTTGATTTAAATAAAATTCCATTGAATTTTTTCAGTGAAACCAACCTTTCATCCACTCTAACCTTACACTCACTACTTACATACCTTCAGCTGAGTTCAGGACACGTGAACCTAAGAAGTGTAGTAGGCACATAGGCCCAGTCATGGGGATTCAGCCTTAAAGGACCACAGCATGGGGCAGTAGAGGACAGCAATCTTTTCTATGTTCTTCCTAGAGCAGCGGGCTCACAGCAATCCTTCCTTGGCCTGTCTCTGTCCACAGCCCCAGATTTGACCTCTGTAAGTTAGTACTGCCCACAGAACCACTCATGACCTTCCTCTCTATCTACACTCTTGTGCACATGCTAGCCAGCAGTTTCCTCAGTTTTGACTCTCCTTTCTGACCACATTCCTCTATGAAGATGTTCTGAGCTCCAACTGAACCCCAACTACTGGGCCACAGTGGTCCTCACTGACAAATGGGCCAAGGTGGTATTGCTGTGATTGTATAATCTGTAATGTGTAACCTGCCCTCTATTTCTTCCTGTCCATTTGTGGAAATTGGCCACTATTACAGGTTGAGTGCAGGGGACTGGAAATGATGGTACCCACCAGTGTGTAGTTGGTGAGTCAGACACACCAAAGGTTCTCCAGGGCACTGGACAGGGAATTGAAGCTTCTTCCCATGGCCTGCATGACCTGCCCAGCCTCCCCTCCACATGATCTGCTCCTGCCTCTCCTCCTTCACCGCCAGCCCTGCTGCCCTTCTTCTGTCTCTAACTACCTTCCTGTCTTTCACTGGTCGGTGCTTTCACTTCTGGTTTGTTCTCCCTGGAATTCACTTCCCCTCAATTTTATCATTGTTGACTTCTTGTCATTCAAGTCTCCCATTCCAAGTCTCAGTTCAAATGTCATGCCTCTTCAAAGAGGATTTTCATGGCTACTTCATTGAATATTCCCTGCTTACCCTGTCACCTTCTACACCAGTAACCAGCTCTATTTCCATCATAGCACTTATCCCTCTGATGGGGTCTTATTTGTGTAGTAGCATACTTATTTAATATCTGTCTTCCTTATTAGGATGTCATCACAATGAAGGCTGGGACTTGTATGTCTCATTCACTCTTGTGGTCTCAGTATCTAGAAGAGTGACAGGCCAAATTATCTGGAGGGACAATTCACATGATTCTAGAAGCTCAGCTAGCTCCATTCTGAACTGGTTGACACTGAAGGATGAATCAAACATCCAGAAGGGCAGCAAAGATCTCAAATGGAGCAATGAGCAATAAAGAGATATTCAGGCAAACGTTATCCAAGGAATTTTACCTGTTGGCAACAAGCTTTCAGCCACCTGCCTATTTACACAGCTGAGTTTAGGCCAAGAAGAAGCACATGTGACTTAATAAATTAAAGATCCTGACCCTTGGCTCAGGGTCTTGAATGGACCAGGCAGGGCAACAGGACTCCCACTCTGAGATAAGATACTGTGGTCTCAGACTATGAAGACGTAATCAGCAAGGAAATCAATCACAACTAAGAAACAAGGTTGAATCTTGGAATAGACAAGCCTACCTAGAAGAGGAAAAGGAAGATTTATTTTAGACAAAACAACTCACCAGCAATCAACATGAAAATACAGGTTTCCAGCTTCCATAGAAAGTGGTTTGATAAGGGTGTGATATAAAATCTCATCAGTTTTGACTCAGAATAGGAAGTGTGACTTAATACTTAACCCTATCAAAAGGGGTGCAGGGGCAGAGGTGGGGTATGAGAGATCAGGACACCTTATGCAGTGAGGAGCTAGGGGGGTCAGAGCCCCAGGGAGGTGGGAGCTGACAGCTTCTCCCAGCAGCCAGGACTTGCACCAGTTAATCAGCTCACGGTTCTCAGAGGCAGCCGAAGATGAATAGTGTGTGCTGTGATTACTTTTCCTTTTAAACTGTCCTGTGTCTCCACGTTACAGGCAACACTTCTGGAGTAAGTAAATCATGCCCAGCATTCATCTCACACATGCAGACAAATACGAAATCAACATTTCTCTGTGGTAAACAAGATCCCACTATTCATCTGCAGCGGGTGGGCATCGTGAATGTCATTCCCTTTCTCTTTGGGAATAAAAGGCTCAGAAGAAGGACCTGCTTCTTCTCAGGGGCTCAGAGAGAACCACCCAAAACAGAAACAGACCGTTATGAAATTGGATCAGCTATGTCAATTCTGCATAGTTTTAGTTCAGGTAGTAGACTTTCCATACCAGAACTGTAGCGGCGCGTTACTCAACTTTACAAGAGTAGGATTAGTGGAGATGGACTATGTTATGTGTGTATTAAAAACTGTGTGTATTTCCCTAAATAGAAAGCATAAACACAAATAATTTCCACATGCTTTTAATTTAATTCACCCATATACAGGTTTCTCAGCTCTTCTAGCCTATATGTTTGCATGGAGTCATGGTAACAAAGTCAGATATTTCAGTGAACTTGGCCCCCACCTGTGGTCCCCTTGCATCTTATTTCCCAGGGGTGTCTGAGCAAGGCTCACAAGTATGTCCTCTCTCACTAGCCCTAGCCCTGGCTCTGCATGGCCTCCCACCCCACCCCCAGCATCCCATGGTTCTCCCACTCCCTGCAGGGACTAACGTGCAAAGCAACAGAAGCTGTAGGAATGACTAGAGGCCAAAGCTGCTCGGTGCTTTGTTTTATTGTGGAGAGTGCTTCTTCCCCTCTTTCGTACTTTGGTGGAGGGTATTAATTGTAATAATGTTCATGGTGAATTACTGAACACTGGTTACTACGTGCCAGGTATTATTCTAAGTGCTTTGCATGTGATTCATTTAATTCTCATCACCAAAAGGAAAATGGATTTTTGCTAATATTCTATAACATTTTAGCGAAATAGCTGGGGTTTTCTTACTCATACGCACATGCGCGCACACACACACACACACACACACACACGCGCGCACGCGCGAAAAGACCCCTTCAGGAATAATTAATATTTACAATCACACACATATGCATCCAAATGCACACATATACAAATACCTATAGAGAGAAATGGCATCAGACTACACAAAATGCTTTTAAGGCAATTTTCTCACTTCATGTTCTGTGGGCATGATATTACATAGTGAATATAGATCTATCATCTTTTTAAACTACTGCGTAATTTTCCATGTGTAAAGAGACCATACAATATTAAATAAACATCTTATTTTTGAACAATGATTTTATTCTGCTAATGCCAAAATGAACTTCTTTGAGTTGCATCTCCAGTTTGTCCTATCATTTCCCTAAAATTCAATTCCATAAATTGACTTACTATATTTAAGGATATATACATTTTTAATTTTGATGACATGTTGCCAAACTAGTCCGTAGAAAGTCTGTACCAATCCGAGTTTACACCAAGCTATATAAGAATGTCTGTTTACTCAGGCCCTAGCCAACATTGGCTACTATTTCAATATTTTTCATCATTTTCAACCTAATAGGTAAGAAATAGTCTCATTGATGTCTTAATTATGTTACCTTCATAGCTCTTGAGGCTTAGCATTTTTTAAATGCACAAAATATATATGGATATGTTATTGTATGAATTTCCTGGTCTGTTTTTAGACCATTTTCAATGCAAGTAACATTTTTATCTTACTGATTTGTACCAGTAAGGAAAGGAAAGATTAAGGAAACTAAACCTTTACTTATAGTATTTCATACAAATAATTTTTATAGTTTGTCTTTTAATGTATTTATGGTATTTGGGTGCATCAGTGGATCAGGGCTTATTTTTGCTATTCACAAGTTATGAAATTTTATCAAGTCAAAGGCATTATTAATGCCTTTGTCAATTTTTTCCTCTAAGCCGTAGAGCCTTTACATTTTAAGTCCTTCACCACCACAGGATTACATAAATACTTATTCATATACTCTGGGACTTTAATTGTTTCTTCTTTTCAATAAAAACTTTGAAACACTCAGAATTATTTTTGCATAAGTTATGATTATAACGTTTAAACTTGTTTTTTCAAATGCCAATATACTTCCCACCAATCATAGTTTATCAGATAATCCATTTAATAAACAGGTTATTCTTTCCCTCTTATTTTAACTGTCACCATTAACATATATCAAATTATTATACATACTTACCTCAGTTTCTGGATTTTCTTTTTAGTTTTATGGATCTGACTACTTTGGTACCATATCACAGTGATAATTTCATTTCAAATACGGCAAGTCAATCTCATTACTCATTTTTCTGTGTCTTCTCACGACTATTCTAACATAATTATTCTTCTAAATGAACTTTAGAATCATTTGGTCAAGTTCCAAACAAAAATCTCATCAAATTTTAATTGGGATTGCCTTAAATTTATAAATTAACTTGAGGAGAAATGACATTTTTAAAATATTGAACTTTCTAATCCCGGAACATGGAATGTCTCCTGATATATGAACATCTTTTTTGTCCTTAACCTAAATTTGTAAGACAGGTTTGTTATATTTCTTATTAAGATTAGTCCTTGTTACTGTATATTTTTGTTGTAATTAATATGATTATTTTTTCTTTATGTATTTCTAAGTAGTTATTTCTACTGTATCGAGAAGCTACTGATTTTTAAGTTAATTTGGTAACTGGATAATTTATCAAATTTGTGTTTTAGTTTTATTGTTTTTCAAGTGGTTCTCATGTTTTTTCTAGGTAGAGAGTCTTAATCATCAATAAATTATATTAACTTTATCATCTCCTTCCTAATATTTACCAGACTTAATTTTGGCTAAATGATTGTTTTAAAACATATGTTTTGATATGGGGAAATGTTTGGAGCAGGGCAAGTTTTGGAAAAATCCTATTAAAGTGTTTTAAATAAAATGTAAAATCCTCACTTTCTTCTTAAAGTAAATATCACCTGTAGCAGACTTAGCTGACTATTAAACTTTACGTAACTCTTGCTCCAATTATTGGAGATTTACTTCATACTGCATTTCATTTTTTATTTATTTTAAAATTTTAACAATGAAAAGGATAAAGAGATTGAGATTAAAGTGGTTTAAATTATGGACTCTGAGGCCAGATAACCTAGATTCAGATCCTGCTCCTGTTGCTTATTAATCATTATTAATTTGGGCTAATTATTTCACCTATATGTGGTTGTGATTCTCAGATCTGAAAAAGGAGAGAAATAACATAGATTGATCATTACTAATACAACTCCAATAGCTGATACTTTCTGAGTTCTGACATGATGCCACAAGTGGAAAATTCCACACCAAAAATGTCATCAAAAAATTATCTTCATGCTATGTGTATAAGGAATATACAACTGTAAATAAATTTTGTGTTTAGACTTGGGTCTTATCCTCAAGATATCTCATTATATATAAAAACATGCCTAAATAAAAAAAATGAAATTTGAAACACTCCCAAGCATTTGAGATAAGGCCATCTCCACACATCTTTGTCTCTGTCTATTCCTGCTGCACCTGAGATGGGTAATTTATAAAGAACAGAAATTTATTTCTCACAGTCCTGGGGGTTAGAAATTTAAGCTCAAGTTGCCAGCAGGTTCAGTGTCTGGTGAGGCCTTGGTCTCTGCTTCCAGGATGGCACCTTCTTTGGACGGAGCCAGCTGGGTCCTCACATGCAGGAAGGGATCAAAGGGCAGGCAGAGGGCCTACCTAGTGGGCTCCAGCCTTTGATACAGCCCCTAATCCCGTTCATGAGGGTTGTGCCTCACCTCCAAAAGACCCCACCTCTTAATACTATCACTGGGGTCAAAATTACATCATATAAAATTTGGAAGGACACACATACACATTTAAACCATTGCAATGTTCACATCAGAAAACATGAAAAAAGTCAACTTCAACTTCAGAATCTTTGATGATTAATGAATATTTTCACTGAAGTGTCATGGGGAGACAAAGCAGTAAAACATTCCTGAAATACACTTAAAATTCTGCCACTTTTTCTAAGGTTCTCCTGCATTTTTCATTACTCCTCTGTCTTCAAACCTTTCCTTGCTACCTCTAAAAGAAGTGATATTTTTGTTTTAATTTTATAATAGCAAATTTTCAAGACAACTGTGAGAAGCTTAATTATGTCCCATCCAATCTGAAATTAAAATTTTATTATAACCCACATCATTTCCCAACCCTCATCCTCCCTGTCCTAAATCTCCTCCCTCTGATATTTAACATACAGCCAGTGTGATAAGATTAACTCCTCAAATGCCTAAAAACAGAAAGGAAATCATTTTCTACTTTTCAAATGGTGATCAATATGTCCCCTTATTAAACAATTCAGTACATTTATGTTCTGAATGTTATGCTTGGATATAACAAATAAAATTCTTGCACACAATGTAAAATGTAGACCATTTATGTAAATTATCAGAAAAAGAGAAGACCATTCCAAATTATTGCTGGTTCTTTCTGAGATAAGCAGGAGTTCTACTGGTTATATATGGTTTTGTTTCTATTAGAGTCTAGCAACCTAGCTATTTCTATGCCAAAAGATCAATGGTTTGGTTTTTTGGGTCACATTGAAAAAGTCCCTTATATAGATGGGTAGGGTATACAGCTGCATATTTTCCTATCTTTTCAGGTTGCATTTTTCAATTACAGGATGATGTTTAATCATAGAGGCGATAGATAATAGACAGTAAGTGTAGTGTTACAACCCTGTTAAGAATGACTGTTTCCCTAATGAGCATTGTACTAGATGCCACCTCTTGGTTTCAAATAGAATGTTCTTTTATATATAAAAGAGGTATTTTTTTCCTATGGTAAAATTTTTAAAGCAGAAATAAGTGTTGAATTTTATCATATGCCTCTTTAATAACTATTGATATGATAAAATTGCTTTGAATTATTGACATTCATATGAGCCAACATTAATTGACTTGGCTATTCTCAAGTATCCATGAATTCCCAATTAAAATTTACCTTGTCTGGCTTGGTGCCCGTAGCACAGTGGCTATGGCATCAGCCATATACCCTGAGTTTCACAGGTTCGAACCCCACCAGGGCCAGCTAAACAATAATGACAACTGCAACAAAAAACAGCTGGATGTTGTAACAGGCACCTGTAGTCCCAGCTACTTGGGAGGCTGAGGCAAGAGAATTGCTTAAGCCCACGAATTTGAGGTTGCTGTGAGCTGTGACACCACAGCAATCTATCGAGGGTGACATAGTGAGACTGTCTCAAAATAAATAAATAAATAAAATGTACCTGGTCATTAATTAACTGATTAAATACATATTGAAAGGCAAAGTGGCTTAGTCTGTTTTGGCTGTTATAACAAAATAACAAAATTTATTTCTCACAGTTTTAGAGGCTGGAAAGTCTAAGATCAATAGGCTGGCAGATTAGATGTCTGGTGAGGGCCTGCTTCCTGCTTTATACCTAGCTTTCTCTTGCAGTGACCTCACACGGCAGAAGAGATGAAGGGTGACCCTGAGACTCTTTCATAAGGGCACTAATCCTGTTCATGAGGACCTTGCCCTCATGACCTAATTACCCTCCAAAGGGCACAACCTCCAAATACCCTCACATTGGGGATTAAATTTCCACATCTGAATTTGGTGAAGGAAATCAATTTTCAGCCTTCGGGTAGGATCAAATGGGATGGAGGAAAGCACAAATATTCTGTCTACAGTGCCAAGGTTTGTTATTTTTTAAATGCCAATGCATTCATTTTGTTAGTGCTTTATGGGATGTTGCATCTGTATTCATAAATATAATTGTTCTTTAGAGTTGTATAGTTATATACTTGCAGCGTATGTATTATTTTTGTTAAATTTTGTTATCAGGTTTATGTTAGTTTTATAAAATGAATTGAAAGGTTTTCTGTCTGTCTCAGTGCTCTGGAGAAATGTAATAAATTTCCAATAGTCTATTTTCAAGTATGAAAATATAATGTTCATGTTAGATAAAAAGCAAGAGACCTCAGGGTGGTGCCTGTGGCTCAAAGGAGTAGGGCGCCAGCCCCATATGCCAGAGGTGGTGAGTTCAAGCCCAGCCCTGGCCAAAAACTGAAAAAAAAAAAAAGCCCCCCTTTGCTTTGGTGCTGTCTTGATCAATTGCTCCGCCTGGAAAGAAAGACCAGGGTACCTCTTCTTGGTGCTGCACCACTTTAATCCTGCCCGGAGTAGCTACCACACCTGGTGAAGGAGGAACCCTTGGGAATCTGCAAAAAAATGCAGGGAGTCCCCCAGCCCACCAGGCAGCCAAGGCACAGTAAGATTTGGACATAGAGTAACATGTCATTAACTGTCTATCAAAGTGGTGTCATGGTGACATGTCTGAACCATGGAGAGGGACCAATCCAGGCAATATATTAAACGGACCCCAGACCATACATAGCCTTTTGTTTACAACAAGGGGCCCATTCATTGTCTGTGGCTAACATATCTTGTTCAGTAAACCTGTATCTTGCTCTCGCTCTGTAAACCCCTCCTTCTCTTTCTCATTAAACTTTTTTTTACACTTGCTTTGCGTTTCATGTGTCTGGTTATTCTTCAGCCAAGAGCACACCAAGAATGGAGAACTCAAGACAACTGCCTGAAGCTGGATGTTTAGAACACAGAAATATTTGATACTCTAAATTTGATGGACTTCCTCCATGAGTCTTTATTTGTATTACTGTGATTTCAGCTATATTTTAATAAAAATTATTTTTAAGAAACATTTTACATTTACAGAAAAATTGCTAAGATAGTACACATATATCAGTTCTCATATACCCCACACCCAGTTTCCTTTATTATCAACATCTTTCATTTGTATAATACATTTGTTACTATTAATTAAGCAACATTGTACATTATTATTAACTTCAGTAAGTCCATTTTTTTTCTGGAATTTTCCTGATTTTTACCTGCAGTAGTCTGAATGTCCCCCCAAATTCATGTATTTTAATTTAATCACCAACATGACGGAGGTGATTAGGCCATGAGAACACCCCCCAATGGATGAAATTAGTGTCCTTATTAAAGGTCTTGGGGGAGTGAGTCTGGCCCTTTTTGGTCTTTAGCCTTTTGCCATATGAGACAGAGCTCATCCCCTTCTGAGGATGCACTAAGAAGGTGCCATGTTAGAGGCAGAGTCAGGGCCCTGTCTGGACCCTGAACCTGCCAGCAGCTTGATCTTGGACGTCTCAGCTACTAGAACTGTGAGAAATAACTTTCTGTTCTTTAAAATTACCCCATATGTGGTATTGTGTTACAATGGCACTACAGAATTAATGTCCTTTCCTCTTCCAGAATCCCATTCCAAGTATCACTCTAAATTTAGTCATTATATCTGCTTGGGCTTCTCTTGGCTATGACAATATCTTAGAATTTCCTTGATGACTTTGGCCGTTTGAGGGACAGTCAGGCATTTTGTAGAAAAATCCTCTATCAAGATTTGTTGTGTTTTTCTGATAATTAGATTGGAATTAAAGGTTCTTGGAAGAATACCCTAGAGGGCAAAAAACAATTTTGATCATATCAGGAACACATACAATATCAACATAAACTCCTAGAGTTGCTATTAACTGTGATCACTAATAATGATGTGAATGGCTGAAGATACAATCTTATCAACTAGAGTTCAATTCTATAGACAAGTTCCTTGGCCTTTACTTTAGTCTTATAGTTTCCATTCATTTCCAAAACTAGTTAGATCATCACCTTTTCTCCCTTATCCCCTTCCATGAGATTGTTTCATGTTCAAACGATGCTCAAAAATGTACACACATTTTAAAAAAGGAAAAAAACTGTATTAAAATGGCAATGCCCTATATATCAATAACAAAAGATGAATACAAGTCACGTTGAGCACCTCTTGTAGTTGCAGAAGTCAAATGTGACTTGAACATTACAAATTTAATACAGTTTTTCCCTTTCTCTAAAAATATATATTATTTTTGACACCCTTTGTATTTATAAATCAGATCATCTCATCACACTCTGCATCCCATGTGTCTGCATTAAGGTTTACTTTTTGGGCTATCAAGTTCTACAGGTTTTAATAAACGTATAGTTTTAAGTATCCACAATTATAGTATCAAACAGACTAGATTCATCATCCTAGTATATCTCCTATGCTTCCCCTATTCAATCCTAACCTCTTCTCCCTTCCCTTGGCAAACTCTGAACTTTTGAAGAACAGTATCGCTTTTCTCTTTCCAGAATGTCACATAATTGGAGTAACTTAGTACATAGGCTTTTCAGACTGGCTTCTTTCACTTAGCAATAGGCTTTTAGAATTCACCCTTTTCTTTTCATGGCTTGATTGCATTTGCTTATTTTCCTGAATAGTATCCATAGTTTGGTATTCATGCACCAATTGAATGTTATTTTGGTTACTTCCAGGTTTTGGTGATGATGAATAAAGCTATATAAATTATATATATTTATATTATACATATATATATATATATATATATATATATATTAGTGTGCAGATTTTCAGGTGGATATAAGTTTCCTTTTCTGTCTTTTTTTGTTTGTTTTTGAGACAGAGTCTTTCTCTGTTGCCCATGCTAGAATGCAGTGGTGTCATTATAGCTTACTGAAACTTCTAATATCTGGGCTCTGGTGATTCTCTTGCCTCAGACTCCCAAGTAGATGAGACTACAAGTGCATGCCACCATGCACACTAATGACATGGATTTTGAAATGAATTAAGAGCACACCTAGGAGTGTAGCTATTGAATAGTCTTGCAAGCTATTGAATATGTTTTGCTCTATCAATTGTCTTCCAAATTGTACCATTTTGCATTTTCACAAGCAAAGAATAACGGTTCCTGTTATTCCATATCCCAAGCTAGCAAATGGTATTATAAGTATTTTTGAATTTTAGTCATTTGAATAGAATTATACTAATATCTCATTGCTGTCATTTGCAATTCACTAATGACAAATGATGCTGAACATCTTTGCATATGTCTGTTTGCCACCTGTGTATCTTCTTTTGTCATGTTTCTGTTGACAGTGAAGTCCCTCGGTTTTTGTTTACCTGAGAAAGTCTTTATCTCTCCTCTTTTGAAGGTGTTTTACTACTTATAGTACTGCAGATGGATGCTTTTTTTCTTTCAACACTTTAAATATTTCACGGAATTCCCAGGGTTATACTGGGATCATGTGGTGATCCTTTATACTGGAGCATGTTCAGATGCCTAAAACTGCAGCTTCCAGGAGTCTTCGCACTCTCAAACTAGTCCATACTCAGCCTCCAGAAATCCACTGTTACCTTTTTTACTGTTCCTACTGGTTGTTGATTCCAGCAGCTTCTGTTACAGGTGAGCTCAGCTGTGATTGTCTAGATTCACCTGTTTCTCCAGATCTCAGGGCAGCAGTTTCCTCTGAAACTTTATTCCCTGATGGATCTAAGAAAAGTTGGTGACTTTCAGTTTGTCCCAGTTTTTATTTTTTAGGGATGGGTGTGGCATCTTCCAAGCTCTTTTACATGTCACAACTAAAACCAGTCTCTACTTTGTTTTATAAACTCTTCTTGGGTCAATGTTCTTACCAAGATATCTAAATGTTTTTTCCATAGCAATGTAGGGGGAATCATTAGTTATTTAAAACTCTACCCACTTTCTCATTCCTAATGTGAAGCATTTTTATTTTCTATTTTTTCCCCCTGATTTGCATTACCAGAGGGATACCCATATTATTGAACAGAAAAGAAAAAAAAAAAAAAACCTTGCTGACTTTGTTGACTGTTTTCTTCTTTCCTATTCATTTAGTTTCTTATTTTATATGCCTTCAGCTTTTCTTGAGTTTTATTTGTCACTTAGATGTTCTCTCTCCTTAAGTTGGATGCATAGCTTGTTTGATTTCTTTCATCGTTGTTTAAAAATATATAAAACCAGGTAGCACCTGTGGCTGAAGGAGTAGAGCACTGGCCCCATATACCAGAGGTAGTGGGTTCAAACCTGGCCCCAGCCAAAAACTGGAAAAACAAACAAACAAACACACAAACAACAAAAATATATATATTTATATATAACCATTTACTCCCCTCTCTATTACTGAATTCCATAAGTTTGCATACTTTTTACTGCAATAATATTATTACTTTTTAAATAGTTTGTCATTTAAGGTTTAACTTCCTCTTTGACAGAGAACTTATTTTAGAGAAGGGATTTTTGTTTTCCATTTCCAAGTCAATTTGAGTTTTTCCCCTTTACTTTTTTTGTTAATATCTAATTTTATTACACTGCATTGTTAGATTGTAGAATATATACTTTCAAATGCAGAAAATTTTGTTGAGGTTTTTTTTTTTTTTTAATGGCCTAGGATATAAATGTTTTTGTAAAAATGCCACCAACTTTGGAAAGTAATGTGTTTTCTGTTTGTAGTACATACAACTTTCTATTTAAATCATTCACAGCCACTTATTCAACTTACTTTTTGTTTTATTTATTTGCTAATTGTTTGTGCCATGAAACAATGAGATGTCTTTAAATCTGTCAATACAGTTGTACAATCTCTTCATAATCCTAACAGCTTTTTAAGATATTTTAGTACTCTGTTATTTAGTAGATTAACCTTGGTAATTATGATAATTTCATTTTGATTGTATTGTCTAATTAATATTAAGTAACATTCTTCTTTCCTTATGTGTTGTTACATGAATTTTAATTTGGGTTCTATTAGTACTACAGACATTTCTGCTTTTTTTTTGTGCATTTCTTCAGCATATCTACCACTGTGAACCCTTCTAGATCAACTTAGTTTTAGAGCATGTCCTATAAACAGGACATAAATAGCTTTGTAAATTTTGCATATATTTGTCACTCAAAAATTTTCTGTTGATTAGGAAAATATCCACTCTATTGTAATCTGATAATGATTATATGGGGTTTTTTTCCTTAAATCATATTGAATTTTTATTTCTCTATCACAGTGAAACACATAAGCTTTACTTATTAATTCCCTTACCTCATCCTTACCCATAAACCTTAGTAACCACAATGAGAGGGATTAGATCTTTAGTTTCTTCCACAAGGCCTGGCACATACATAAAGAACTATTTCTTTAAGCAATGAAGCACACATGCTTTTATTTGCTATTTTTCCATTATATTACACGTTTGTGACAGAATATTGACTTCTAAATCCAGATGCTAAAAGTGTACATCCATAATACATTACACCTTTACCCTTTAAGAATTGTTTTTAAAAATTAGCATTACACTTTATATTTACCTTTTACAAGTATTAAAATGCTAACCTTTATTTTTGAAAGGATACCATATTTATCATCCATTTCTTTTTTATTACATTTTCCCCATAAATAAGAACATCATTTTTCTTAATTTCTCAGACAGGTAGAAAATTGCTTGAGTTTTTTTCTTTTTTCTTATTTATTTTCTTAATAAAGATGTGGTTGTGTTACATTCTGAATCATTTTTCCTGCCCTTGTAGATTGACAGTTTTTCTGGTTAGGAAACTTTTGATCATAGCCATTTCCTTTCAAAATTATGTAGTCACTGCTCCACTGTCCTCTGGCATTTAAAACTGCAGAACAAAGAGACGGTTCTGCTGCCAGCTTTTTTTTTTTTTAATATAAAAATTTTGGTTTTTTGCTCTTCAATTATTTATAAAATTGTCCAACTGGCTCTTCCCTCCTCCCCCACTTCAGGCATAATGACAATTTGATGAACCAACTCGTTCTATGAGTTGTAGCTTAAAACAAAATCAGAAACCCCTAGCTCTCTTCCATGTACTACTCCAAAAAGGAATCACTTTCAACTTTTTTAGCTGATGTTTTAAAATGCGCTTTCATAATTAAAAAGCATGCATATACTACTATTTGAATTCTCCACACAGTTGAACCAATCTTTATTTTAGCTGCTCCCATCCAACCAGCTCCCATGTACAGGGACTACAGATTCCTGGCGTGTTCTGGGATGGGAATTGTGTTCTTGGTTTTTCCTGCTGGCAGGGTAGGATCCTGCATTCCTCAGTCTGCCGTGTGAGTTATTCTCCTCCATGTATTTCTCAGTTTTCCAAATTTTGTTGCTACTGCCATTCTCACTATTTTTCTCTGCCATTCTCAATTATTGTCTTTAAACATTTTTTGACTCTCAGTTTAGCGAGATTTCAAGAGGAAATGAAACTGAAGCTGTGTGTTCAATCTGCTATTTGTGGCCAGAAATCCTAAGATGTTTTTGTATTAACCCTTGAAATTCAAATGTGTTACCAGGATAAACTTAAAAGCACATCTCCTTTTATCACTTTTCCCTGGATGCTTGACCAGGGATTTGGTTCTACAAGTCTAAATGTTTCCTTTGTCCAGTGAAGCCTTCTATTTTTATATGACTCTTTCATATGCTTCATTTCACTTTTTGAAATCCTGTTATAAATCCTATCATATCTCCTAGATCCATTCATCATTTCTATCATCTTTTTGCTCATTATTTTCATCTAATTTCTTCTGAATTCTGAAATAATTTCTCTATTCCATGCCAACTTCATTTTCTGCAATATTTAGTCAACTATCTACTACTTCATTGTGTTTTCGAATGTTTCATAACTATATTTTTCATCTAGACTTCCTTTTTTCATCTAAGATGATCCTTTTTTGATAGAGGCATGATCCTCTTAAATCTTAATAAGAACATGGATTATGATATTTTAAAGTTATCTCTTGGTTGATGGAATACTTCCCTTTCATAAGGGAATATTAGTTCTGATTCTTAAGAATGATCCTATATTTGGACCAGCGAATATTTTTACATGCCTTTGATATTTCTCTAACCTATTAATTTTTGGGAGAGTGATATATATTTAGGAAGAGCTCTTTAGAAGCTACTGGGAAAGAAGAAAATGCATAAAATCTTGGGGCACTACATTAGAGCTGAAAGCAAAACCGTGCTGGGAAAAAATGCAAGAATGAGCATGGCTCAGGTTACGTCATAACTCTCAGAAAAAAACACTCTAGCTTGGCTGCAGACCTGACTGCTCTTGAATATGGCTGCCATTTTGGTACACGTAATTGAACGCCTTCTCTACTTCCTGACGCAGCATTAGGCCCAGTCCTTTGACATTTTCTTTTAAAGTTTAACTCTTTCAAGTATTGATGCAAATGCTCAACTTTCATGTTGAGACCACATGTAGTGAGAATAAGATGGAGTTAGTGAGACTAGGACCAACATGACATAGCTAATCTGGTCAGTTTAGGTCCTAAAGTCTGGTCTGATCAGTTTAGGACTTCTATCTCAAGTCTCCCATTCTTATTGTTTTGTAAACTCAGTTTTTACTTAGATGGATATCTTGAGTAGTTGAGGACAATTGATTTAGGATATTAACTTTTGAATTAGAAAAGTTGTTTTGGGACTTGGTGCCTGTGGCTCAAGCGGCTAAAGCACCAGCCACATACATGTGAGCTGGTGAGTTCGAATCCAGCCTGGCCCGCCAAACAACAGCAACGGCTGCAACCAAAAAATAGCCAGGTGTTGTGGTGAGCACCTGTAGTCCCAGCTACTTGGGAGGCTGAGGCAGGAGAATTGCTTGAGCCCAGGAGTTGGAGATTGCTGTGAGCCATGATGCCATGGCCCTCTACCCAGGGCAACAGCTTGAAGGACTCTGTCTCAAAAAAGCAGAAATGTTCTTTTGGGCCGTGGGTCATGTTAATTATTGTTATGAGTCATGGGATATAGTGATTACTGTTGTTTAATCATAAGTGTTAATTACTGTTGTTTAAGATAAGGGTTCATTCAATTCTTGCTTTTAACTTTTATGTATAAAACTGAGTTTGGAAATAGAAAAACAGAACAGTCTTGGAGAGGCTACTCTCACTGTTCTCCAGAATCACTGGCCTTCTGACAAAGTTTGGTGGACCTATCCCTGTCTCTGCATATTGATTGACAGTGACAGGCAGCCAGACCCTCTTTGTCTGGTAACAATGTTAATTTTCCCAATACAACTGCTGTGATTTGAATGTGTCTTCTCTAAAATTCTGGTTTTGCTTATGTGATAGAATTCAGACATGGGGCCTTTAAGATGTTCCTAGACCATGAGAGCACCTCCCTAGTGCATGGGACTAAGGCCCTTATAAAAGAGGTTTTACACTGGCGCATCGGACTCTTGCCTTCTGCCTTCTGCCATAGGAGGACACTCCATTCCTTCCCTCTGTAGTATTCAGCATCAAGGTGCCATCTTGGAAGCAGAGAGGAGCCCTTACCAGACTCTGAACCTACCTTGATTTAGGACTTCCCAGTCTACTGAACTCTGAGAAATAAATTTCTGTTCTTCATAAATTACCTACTCTTAGGTATTTTTTATAGCAGCACAAATGGACTAAGATAACAACTCAAGGCAACAACTGTCTCCAATTAAATTACTGATGATATTTATATTGTTATTAGTCCCAACAACTACAATATTTTAATAAGAAAATGTGCAAGTCACTTCAATTTTTCCAGTTTAGTTCCAATAAAAGAGAATATCTTCTCTGAAATAGATGGTCACTGTCTTATTGAAACAATTGTTTAAAAAACAAAGGTCAAAGCTATATGCCAAAAAAAAAAAGTTAAATCTACCAAGCCATGTTGGTCTGATAATTTCTTAATAAACACTGAAACTTTCCTTTGTTATTATTTATTGTTGCTCAGAAATTAACTAAGTTTCTGTGTGTCTCTCTCTGATGATCACACAGCCAAAATACACAAACTCTTTTCTTAAACCCTTCAGACTAGACATATTAAGAATTCCACTTTAAAAAATGGGGTGAGGAGTTTATATACACTGTGTATAAAAATGTGTGAATGCTCACTAAGTGAGATGAATAAAGATGAGAAGCTTCCCCCAGGTAAATCAGGTTTGTGAGCAAAGAAACTTTGAAAAACTTCATTTTCAGAGCTTTTATGGTAAAAATAATATGGACTTTTCCTTTCATGGTTTAGTTTCCTTAGTTAAAATATAGTGACAAAATTTGACCTGAGTGTCTGAAATTACAAAACAAAACAAGAACAAGAACAAAAAGACAGCAGTATCTTACAGCAAAAGGTTGACATTAAAATTACATCTCCTAGAAGATAACGTAAGAAAAAAATCAAGATGACCTTGGGTTTGGTAATAACTTTTTTGTTACAACACTAAAAGCAGGCACCATTAAAAAAATAATAATAAGCTGGACTTCTTTAAAATTAAAAACTTCTGGTTTGCAGAAGAAAAACTGTCAAGAAAATGTGAAGACAAGCTGCAGGGTGGGAAGAGGAATATTTGCAAACCACATATCTAATAAAGGACTACTGTTTCAAGTAGTATTTCAAGTACTATTTCAAGTATACAAAAGAACTCTTAAAATTTAATAATAATAAAACAAACAACCTGATTTAAAAATGGGCTACAGACCTCAATAGACATCTCATCGAGGAAGATATATGGATGGTAAATATATATATGATAATGTGTTTCAGTGTGGTGGTGGCTGTAATCACAGGGTTTTAGGAGACCAAGGTGGGGGGATCTCTTGAGGCCAGGAACTTCAGACCAGCCTGGGCAACACAGTAAGACCCAGTCTTTATTTATTTATTTATTTATTTATTGCAGTTTTGGCTGGGGCTGGGCTTGAACCCACCACCCCCTGGTATATAGCGCTGGTGCCCTACTTCTTGAGCCACAGGCACTGCCCCAAGACCCAGTCTTTAAAAAATGTTTTTAAATTAGCTAGATGTAGTAGTGCACACTTAGAGTTTCAGCTATTCAGGAGGCTGAGGTGAGAGGATTTCTTCAGCCCAGGAGTTCAAGACTATAGAGAGTTCTCATTGTACCATTGCACTGCCGCCTAGGTAAAAGAGTAAGATCTTGTGTTTTAAAAAGAAATGCTCCATATCGTACGTAAATAGGGAAATGCAAATTAGAAAAATGATGAGCCACCACTACATACCTACAAGAATTGACATCATCTACAACTAAGTCCTGGGGAGAACGTGGGATAACAGGAACTCTCATTCATTGCTGGAAGGGAATACATAACAGTACAGCCACTTTGAGAGACAGTTTTGGCAATTTCTTACAAAACTAAACATACTGTGACCATACAATCTAGCAACTGTTCTCCTTAGTATTCAGCCAAAGATGTTGAAAAGTTATCTGTATACAAAAACCCTGTAGATGACTGTTTATAGCAGCTTTATTTATAATTACCAAAAGTTGGAAGCAACCAAGATGTCCTTCAGTAGGTAAACAGATAAACTCTGGTATATCCAGACAATGGAACATTATTCAGTGTTAAAAAGAAATAAGTTCTCAATCTATGGAAAGACATGGAAGAAACTGAAACATATCACTAAGTGAAAGAAGCCAATCTGGAAAGACTAAGTATGAAGCAAGACCAACGCATATATGACATAATGGAAATGAAAAAGTTATGGAGACAGGCCTGGATTGGGGGAAGGGAGAGATTGAGAAGGGACACAAAGAAAGGGGCTTCAACAGGAGCCTGCTGAGTCAGGAAATCTGTAGGGCCGTGAGATTGTGGGTATGAAGTAACCTAGGTAACTGATGACCAATAAAAATGGGCAATACTGCCTGGAGGTGCAGAGAGGCCAATGAAAGATCTGCAGGCAGTTTCAAATAGAGTGTTTACACCCTGCAGGGCTTTGCATGTCAGTCTCTCTCATCTTGTCTCCTCTGTGAGAGAGACCTATTTACAACTCTCTTTAAAAGTGCTCTAAACTTTCTCTTTGTTATTCCTAAGTGAAATTTCTCTTTGTTACCCTGAAACTTGTGTAGGTTACCTTTGCTCTTTATCCACACTGCCTGTGCTGCTCCAGTTTAATTTTCAGTTTCCATTCATTTTTGCTTTTCATTACTGCCATGCCTCCCTTGAACTTTCTAGCTCGGTTGAGTAATCAAAGCAGGTCAACTGGACTTGGGGAAACGTGACCCCTGATCCTAGCAGAGATCAATACTAGTCTTCCTACAGAGGATTTTTAGGGCAATGAAACCACTTTCCAATACTATCATGGTAAATACATGTCATATATTTGTCAAAACCCACAAAGTGTACACCACCAAGAGTGAAACCAAAGGTAAAGTAGGAACTTAGGGTGATAATGTGTCAATGTAAATATATCAGTTGTAAGAAATGTACTATTTTGGTGGGTGATGTTGATAGAGGTGTGATCCTGCATGTGTGAGCACCAGATTGTACAAGAAATCTCTGATGCGCAATTTTCCTGTGAATTTAAAATTGCTCTGAAAACAAAGTCCATAAACACTCTCCCCCTAAAAAATTGTATTTGAAGACATTGTTCTTTATTTGAATTGACAGTTTATTGCCAGAAGCATAGTGTCAGAATGACATCGTCGATTATATTCTAAGGACATGGGACATCCTGACAGTGTTATTGAAAAGAGCTTGATCTCCTGGGATCAACAAAGTTGTTGCTAAGTGAGACTGGAGCACACAGAGATGCCTATTGGAGTCTACAGGGATTTCCTTACCACTTCACCTTGTCTCTTCTTCAAGACTTCCAAAATAATCCTCATTGTTAACAGTTCTAGCTATTATAATGGTCTGCAGGAGAGCTTGGTTCAATTTGCATTATAATTCGCTGTCATCCCTGGGGAATGTTTCCCAACAATCCTCATTAAAGCTGTTATTTACAGGTCAGATGGTAGAGAAATGATTACGCGTATTTAAGAACCCAACATGCAGATCGTCAAATTATTCCTGTAGCTGGAGGAGGAGGAAAGTTGGAAGGAAGAAAGGAAAGAAGGAAGGAAAGTAGAAAGAGGAGGAGGGAGGGAGATTTTATAGCGTCACTTATTCCTTTCTACAAACAGGAAAACAGAGCACCAGAAAACTGAAGGTTAAGTTCAGGGGTTGGATTTCTGACCTCAGGTGCCAACAAGTCCTGAGCCTGCAGCTTGCCCCCTCTTCTTGCTTTCTTCTCTCCTTCCACAGGTATTTCCCTCCATTTTTTTCTAAAGGGCCTGGCAGAGTTAGGGCAGTAAAGGGACTTGTTCTTGGGATGTCCCACTGGTTCCTTTTCAAATAAACTTTCAGTAAACTGGGTGGCTCAAGACTTCAGCTTGCAGACATGAGGAGTTTCAATCCAGTCCTTCCACTTTACGTGACTGCAGAGACCTCAGTAACTCCTGCCGTCTCCAGTACTCACCACTCAAAGTTAGGAGTCCTCAGAAACCTAACTTGTGCAAGAAGGAAGAGATTAGAATTCAAAAAGGGAATTCATCAGTGCCCTCTTATAGTCTAATTTGGCCCAGGCCAGAGAGAGCAGCCCTCTGACCAGAGAACCGAGCAGGGCATGCCCCAGCTGTGTGCAACAGTCTCTGGGTGCTCAGTTTCTCTGCTTTCTGTTCTGTCCTCGTCTGGTGTCAAGTTCTACCAACTTCAAAATGTAGCTCCCGGACCTCTGGACCTAGAGCCTGCACCCTGCACTGTGGTTCATGGTGTTTGCCTCTCAGCTCTTCCCTGTGGGCTATGCCTTAGACCAGCTGTCTTCAACCTTTTGGGCTACAGGGACAGGTTTCATGGAAAACAATTTTGACATGGGGAGTGGGGGTGGAATAGGAGCCAGAGCTCAGAGCTCAGGCAGTGATGCTACCTGGCCAGGTCCCTGACAGGCCACAGACCAGCCCTGGTCCGCAGCCCAGGTGTTTGGGGACCACAGCCTTAGACCATCTGACTCTTCCTTCTCAGGGTCCTTTGTTCCCCATTCCTGCCTATCAGAGGCAGAGTTAGCAGAGAGCAGAAGAGGCAGGTGTTCCCTGGAGTACATTCTCCAAAGGCAGATCCTTTCCAACATCCTGGCATAAGGAAAGATGGGAAGAGGCTGTGCACCTACCTTCACCTCACCCAGCAGGATGGGAGGCCCGGTGTGCTTCCCAGGGAGCCCAGTGCTCCTGGCTCCCACATCTACCAGTGACAAGAAAATGCAGGCCCTTTCCTCCGAGTTACACCTGCTCTCAGAAGGAGAAGGAGAGGGCAAGAGGATGTTCCTCCCATGGCTACAAAACAGAGCCCGATGCCTTCCCCACCCCCCAGGGAGAGCAACTCTAAGAGGCGCCCTCACACCTGCTTGCATTTTAATTAATATCATCCCACTATCTATCAACAGCAAGTCAACATGCTTCGCACCAGGGGAGAAAAACAATCCTCGCCTTGTCAGCCCTGCCTCTCGGGGAGCAGCTGAGGGTCTCAACCCTCCCCTTTTCCCCCGACTCTGCCACCTTCTCTTCCCCGGGTTGTTGACAGGGTGCAGTGTGCCACAGAGATGACTTTGGCATCAGAAGGTGGCAGCATGGGAACGTGGCAGAATGGGTTGGAGAGACCACAGACTGGCACAGATACTCTGTACCAACTCTGGGCTCAGGACTTTCCAATCCTTGGAGCAACCCTCGGTGAGGAGAATTTTCATCCCCAGCTTCACAGAGGGGGAGCTTGGGTTTAGGGACATGCAGGGATTCCCTGAGGTCACACTGCTAATACAGGCCAGGGCTGGGCTCACAAATGCAGATCTGCCCTGCTATTCCATAGTCGCACCCTTGGGATGTTGGGCAAGGCCTGGTGTACTTCAGAGTGTTATCACTGACGGTCAATGCCTTTTCCTGAGGCTTGCACTGCAAGATGAGAAGAGCTCTATCCATTATGGAGACAGGAAGTAGAAATAGGCAAGATCCCCCATAGGTGGCCCTGGTGTGGGAGCACGTTTGTACCTCATGTGGAACAATGTGTGTGGATGTCAGAGTAGTATGTGATTGTGACGTACCGTCCTGCACGTTAGAGCAGTGCACATACGTAGGCATGCTTTATTGTGGCCTGCAGACAAGTGCTGTACAGCAGGTGGCCCAGATCCTCCCAGGCTGCCCTGGGTTCAAATGTACCAAATCTCTGAGCCACTTGCTCATCTATAAATGGGCAATGAGTCCATGCAGTGACACATGTATGGAAAACCCAGTGTGGAACTTGGCACATGGTAAGCACTCAAAAACTATAGATAAGAAATAGTTCTAAACTCACTCAATTACCTTATCATTTATCTTTTCCACAAGCATAAGAACTTTGTTGAGTGCTTCCCTGAAGGCCAGATTTTCTTGCTTCCTGGTAGTTTTGCAATCTTCCAGCCTAGGAAGCAGTGAAGGAAGCCCATTAGCTACATGCTTAATAGCTAATTCTTGGGGAACCCTCACCAAGTTTTAGGGATTCCTTTCTCCCTCCCGGGTGCTCACAAAGTCTGTGATTTTAAGAGGAGGACAGGAAATAAATACTGATGCATGAAGTGCTTCCTATGCCTGTAAGAAAGGCCCTCACCCCTGGCTCCTCACAAGGAGCTGAAGAGATACCCTTTCCTAGGCCTGGCACCCTCCCCTCCTTCACTCAGTGAACCCTTAGGTTCTGGAAAATTTCCATCTGCCTTTAAATCTGGCTCCTATCATCCCTATTAAAGAAAAGCCCACTCAGCTGGGTCCTCAGCTACTTAGTAACAATTGTTCAATTTCCAGCCTCACTTCCTTTTATCACAGAATCGCCTGAGCAGGTGGTCCTCCTCAGCGCCTCTCCTCCTCAAGGGATAATGCCTGCCTTTGTGCTCAGCCTGGCAGGAGAGGCCCTTGTGGGGATGCTGCTGCCTGCAGGCTCCCAGGATTGAGTCCTTGCCAGCCTTGGGATTTCTCTCCTGGGTGATTCCAATGGAGGTGCCTGGTCCTTCCCAGAGCCAGGAAAGTAAGTCTAAAAGGGACCCCCCAGATAAGACAGAAGCTGGAGATAGCAGTGGGGCAGGGGGAGGAAAGCCAGACTCTGAGCCAGGGCATCCAAAGTCAGGGAAGCAGGATCAATTGTGCCCTGGAGAACATCCCTAGGTTTTCTGATCCAAGTAAAGGTAGCCACCTTTTTCTTCAAACAAGTGGAACTTGACCCCTGTTACCCCATGACCTTTGTAGAGAGAGAATTCTAGTTTCCTAAATTTTACAGTGCTCTCTCTTCTTCTCTTACACTTCTTTTTTCTGTACTGGATATTCTTCGATCTTGCTTCCTTGGAAATAGCTTCTTAGTTCAAAGGTATAAAACTTCTTCCTAAAGTGGGGAAGTTATCACAGTGCCAAGAAAGCTCCGCATCAGAGCCCAGGATCTGCAAGAACAAGGGCTGCTTAGTGGATGCAGGAAAACACAGTAGAATTGGGGTAGAAAAAAAGGTGGTAAAGGTAATAGAAACAAAAGCAAAGACTCTTCTCTTTCCGCTTAAACCAAGAGGCCTCCCCTAATAGGGATGGTGGTGGTAGGAATGATGGCGGGAATGGGCCTGGAGCAGTGTCTGTCAGGGAGATACTGACGAGGGTGGAGACAAGGAAGGTGGTGACAATGGTCGTATCGAGGATGGCAGCGACAGCGATGGTGGTGATATTGAAGTTACTGAGAGAGGGGAAGGTGGTGGAATATTCTTGGTACATATTGAATCAAGTCCCACCTATTTCACTGCCTAATGGAAAGAATAGGGATTTGGAAATCAGAATTTCTACTACTCTTGTGACCTTGTAAACCCTACCTTTTTAGTCCTCAATTTACTCATCTATAAAGTGTGCAAATTATCGTAGGTGAATTGAACTGGTCCTGCCATTTCTTAAATTGTAGCACCTCAGGATCTCAACCTGAGTTCTAGTCCTGCTTTATCCCAAATACTAGGCTACAAATTTCCTCTTTCTTTGTCTTTTAATCTCTAAACCATCCTTTTGATCATTAATACTAACTACTATGTTTATTGCGGTATTTTGGTCTTGTCATTGGGTTCCCATGAGAACTATTTTTGGTTCAGTACCTGAACAATAGCTACATATAATAAACATTCAATACAATACATATTTGATATTTCCTAGGGATGGAGATTAACTCAACTAACAATTCCCGAACATTTCTACATTCCTGGGAATAAACAGATTTAAAGGCACATTTTCTGACTGTGAGTCCCTCCTCATAGAAGCAGCAAAAACCACCAAGTAAAGCACAACATCATGATACTCATGTGAAGAAAACGAAGTGCCTGCTGAGGAGGGGACCCAGGTCATGCATCAAACAGGATGGAATGTTTTCAAGTAAACCTTGAAAGATGATCCTTGCCTCTCCATCTCCTGGACTAGGAGAAAAAGGCATTTAGGCAGAGAGAATTGAAATGCCACGCATAAGACTGAAAGTATCTAGCTAGGGAGTAGTGATTTGGAGTGAAGCCTGAAGCCTTACTGTGTAGAGTTGAACTTTATCCTCTGAGTTCTATGGAAGGGCTTTGGACAGGAGTTTCTAGCATTCCCAGAAAAGCCTTATGATGACAGGGAAGAGAATGCACTGCCATTCAGTGAGATGGAGGCAGGAGGATGGGACAGGAAAACCTCCTGAGTCCAGGCTTTGTGATGAGACCTGACAAGAGGCAGCAGGAATACATGGTGCAGAGAGCAAAACGCAAGGGGGCCTTAGGAGCAGGAATCTATAAGGAAGACAATGACTTATTGGATCTAGAGCAGTGGTTCTCAACCTTCCTGCGGAGACCCTTTAATACGTTCCTGTGGGTCACGACCCACAGGTTGAGAACGACTAAAGGGTGAAGGGTAGGGAGGAATTTGAAATGTTTCTAAAACTTCTTGCTAAGGTGATCAATCCTATTAGAAAGGGTGAAGGGAAATGGGTTGATGATGTTGAGTGGATGAAGATCTGACTAGTGGTCTTTCCATCTTTGATCTTAATGTAGTAGACATTTGGAAAGTGAACTTCTGTCTCTCTCTGCCCCTCTTTTGCCCTGATCTCAGTAGCTTTTAAGATTCTACTGACCAGAGCTCAGCAGAGGCCAGGAAGATGTCAGGAAAGAGAAAGAAGAGGGGACTTCACTGCTCCAAAAAGTAATTGGTTTCATTTCCCAATGTCCAAATGTCTCTGTCCCAACAAGACTTATAACCAATTTCCCCGCAAAGGCCCCCAAAGAGGTCTGAGCTTGATGAAGTTGAGTAGTGGGCTTTTTTTTTTTTTTCTTTCCCTCTTTTTTTTTGGACTAAAAGCAATTTCCATTTTATGCCTTTTGTCTCTTCAACCAAGCAAATGCCGGTGGGATCTGGCAACCTGAGTTCAATAGCCAGTCCTTTTGGTCTTTCAAAGGCTATGAATGTAATAAGAGCACTCAACCCTTCTGAAGATATGCAAATCCGTGCATTTAAAAGATTTACATTCATCCTTCACAGGCCCTGAAATATAAATATGAAATACCCAGAACCTTGTCACTTCAGTAATAATTAAGCTGATGGCCTATTATGTTCGATTGCAAATCAATATAGTATCTTTTGGTGCCACTTGAGTTCTTGAGGGTTGGCACAGGGCCAGCTCCAGTTATACAATTGAATTGCTGCAGCTGCCTGGGAAACTTCGCTGCTGTTCCCATTTAGGAAGAATAGGCGGGTAACAATGGTGACCAGCCTCCCTGCAGTAATTGTGTACGAGGACACATTTCCAATGGGGTTTTTGTTCAGCAGGTGCTGTTATTTTAGTTTAATTTGAATTCTGAAATATGGAGGAGAGAAGGAGACCAATCTTAACAGCATCTAACCTACAGCTGTTCGAAAGAGGCCAGCAAACAGCATATGTTGCTTAGATGGAAATCATAATTGCTCATTCTCCCTGGGATGTTGGCCCACCAACGTGGAGCCTCTGAAATTAGCCGGCATTTTTCCGGCATTTTCCTCGGTGACGAGGCCTCTGCAGAGCTCGGGAAGAATGATTCTAGAGCGGCTCGACCCCCAGGAGGCTTTTGCTGCTGTGATGTCTCCTCCTCCTTACTTCTTTCTCCTTCTTGGTCGGCTGAGATGAATTCCAGACGCTGCACAGAACGCATTCTGGGTTGGTTTCCTCATTCGAAGCCGCCATGGAGAGGAATGGGAAATAGGCATTGGGGGGGGTGGGGGAGGGACTGGCAGCAGCCTCAGTGCCAGACTGTCTGGAGGACGAAGGGACCCACATGCCTAGATCAAGGCCAGGGCTGGTGTGGGTAAGAAGAAAGGTCAAATACAGTAGTGTTAATACAGATACGCTGACCTAGGTAAGAAATCACATCCACGTGGCAAGCTCCCATGACTCTTTCCCAAGCTCTGTGTTTTTATGTACATCCTCACAACACTCCCAGGAAGAGGGGTAGCATTACTCTGTTTTATAGAGAAGGAAGCTCAGGTGTGGAGAAGTTAAAAGACAATTCCAGAGCTAAAACCTGCTGGGATTGGAATGGAAGTCTTCCAACTTAAAATTCCATGCCCCTTTCCTCCACCAGCTGCCTCCTGTTTCTGTGCCAGTGACTTTCTTCACTCCCTGGTTGGTAAGAAGTTCCTGAGAGATCTGCTTCCTTCAGCCTCTGAGGCTGCGATAGTGAACTAAGCCTGCAGAGCTGATTCCCACCCTCTCTGTCCTGGAAACTGACGTTGAAAAGGTTTGGGGGCTGGACTTAGGAAAATCAGAGGGGGGAGGCATACTAAACGCCCAGCCTCCTTTGTTTCCCCGCTCTCTCCTTCCCTTTCTTCCCTCCTCCTCTTCCCTTCTCCTTCCTTCCAGCCCATACTGTAAGGCAAGCACTGGATTAGACACTGCAAAGAGAAATTCCTGGTTCTCAGCAAGCCTAGTCCAGGAGAGATTAGCTAGTACACAGTGGAAGATCCAGCCTGACCGTTGCCATGTGGTTGGGATATACAAAGTACTCAAGTCCCAGCACAAAGGCTTCATCGGGAAGGTGAACACTGAGGTGGATCTGGAGGGATGGGCAAAACCCTTGAGTAGAGAAAAGGGACAGGATTCAGACGTGGTCTCACCCTGCCACGGACCCAGTGCTTATAGGGAACAGGGGGTTAATGGTTTGGGAGAGGACTGATGTCGCCAGGACCCTTAGTGGCATCCTGTTCTGGGGCAGCACCGCTGGAATGAACATTTGGTAGAAGGTGTGACCTAAAGAGGACGAAGGAGGTATGAAGCAGGGATCTGTCCTGGTGGTCTGATGTCAGTCTCCAACTGGTCCTGAGTGTGGCTAGAGCAGCACATTAGCTGGGACGCTGCCTCCATCAGAGCACAGGCAGTTCCTAGAGCTCAGCCATCTGCAGCTCACGGTGATTCTGCTCTCAGTGAGCACTGCTTTGCTTTGGCTTTTTTGTCAGAGGCTATCACTTCCTCAGTCTGCCCTTCATGCTCACCCTATCATCATTCTGCAATGTTCCTGCTGAGGGATAAAGAGTGACCCTCAAAGCTGTACTAGGGTCAGACTCAGCTCTAAACCCCTGTGAATATCTCAGGCCTGTACCCCTGGATTCCAGAGTGGTTACAAACCCCATGGTTAGGCGCCTGGCTGTGGAAGCAGACAGATGTGGGTCCCAGAAGCAGGTCTAAAGAGGAGGTGCCTAATGGTGTTTGGGGCACCATCAAGGTGTTGGAGGTCAAACAGGGGCTAGAGCCTCATTTTGTCACTTCTACCCATGTAGCTATCACTCCATGTCTCATCTGGAAATAGGAGACATTATAATTGATAGGGCTACTGTGATGGTTAAGTCAACTAACACATTCACTTTAATTTTTAATGTATTTTTCAATTTTTACTCTTATACAACATTTGCACATATGTATGGAGCACGTATGATATTTTGATACATGGGTATTTAGGATATTCACCATCTTAAATGCTTATCATTTTCTTTGTATCCAATCTCTTCTGGCTATTTTGAAATACACAATAAATTCTTGTTAACTATAGTCATCCCACTGTGCTTCCAAACACTAGAACTTATTCCTCCCATTTAACTGTATGACCGTACCCATTAACCAACCTCTCTTCATTCCCCACCACCCACAGCACAGGGCTTGACATTTTCAGCCCAATCAGCTTTAGCTGCTTGTAGTAGTAACAGTAGTAGCAAGAAAGTTGTCATCATGATGTAGTAATAGTAGTAATGGTGACAGAGGGACAGCAGTGGTGATGGCGATGCTGGTGGGTATGGGACTAGTTATGCAGTGGCAGTGCTAGTAGCAGCAATACTAGTAGTGGTAATAGTAGTAATGGTAGTAATATTAGCAGGCTCCCCCACTCATTATCTTGGGGAAGTTTCTCTACTTCATCTTAACCGAAGCCTGGGAAATGCTGTTTTTTCAGAGATGTGATGATGTTAACAATCCAATTCCACAGACACACCTGAGCACTCTGGACATACGAGAAAGTGCCTATAGGCCAAAGTCTGTTACATGGAATTTCACTGAACCTCAGCTAAGTTTAAATTTGAAATCCCTCACCGGTTAAATAGCCAGGTCTTTTCCTTCATACTTCTTTCTTACAGACAAAGCAAAGGCCTTATAGAGGCAGAAAGCCAGGCTGCTATAGTGTGAGCTGTGTAGTGTACACCAAGGGCAGGCAGGGCTCCTATCCCTCTTTCCCCATTGGTTCCCTAGGGCCTAGGGCCATGCCTGGAACAATAGGTGTTTAGGTGAGCAATGCTTGCTTATGGAGTATTTGCTGCACGCAGAAGAAATGAATGGTGCTCTACTGCCTAAGAAAAATCACAGAGATCCTAGAAGGCTCTCACCCACAGAGGAAGGTTATAACACTTAGTCTTTGTCTAGGATAGGAAAGAAAGAAACTCCTCCCTTGGGGGGTAAGAAGGGGGGTTGAGGGTTGGCTTAGATGGAAGAGCTTGGGGGCTCCTTTGTGAACATGGGAGAATCTGTTGTGTAACAACTCCTCTGTCTCTCTGCATTTTGACTCTAAGCAAGCCAGACAAACTCAGGATATCTGTGGGTGGGAATTTATTTTGGCAGCTCAAGTGAGGAAGGGAAGCCAAGAGCCTGGGGCTATTCAGTTAAACACCACATGTTAATCTCAATCTATTTTGCATAATCCCAGCAAACATTTTGATCTTGGAAAAGTGTAATCCAAGAACAACCAGCTTCTGTAAGAGGCTTCTTTTTGGCACAGCTTAGTAATACCAGGAGGATGTAAGTGGATCTGGGCAGGAAACCATTCATCCAGTGCAGGTATGGTCAGATGTAGAAGTCCATTCTACCCACCAAATTATGACATTATGGGGGGAGGGACCCTTGACCTGCCAACAGCTGGGTATAGGGTGACTGCTCTGCCTCTGTGAATCTAAGAGTGTGGTGCTATAGTTGAAATGTGTTCCCCCAAACCCCCAATACAACAGTGTTGGGAGGTAGGACCTAATGGGAGCTATTTAAGCCATTAAGGGCAGAGCCCTTAATGAACAGATCCATGTTGCTATAAAAAGGGCTTGTGTCAGTGGGTTTGTTCTCCTCTGCTCTCCATGTGAAGACATGGAGTTTGTCTCTTCCTTTCCCTTCCACGTTCCAGTATTGAGGATGCGGTATGAAGGCCAACACGAGATGCTGGCATCTTGATTTTGAACTTGCCAGTGTCCAGAACTGTGAGAAGCAAAGTTCTGTTCTTTATAAATTACCCAGACTCAGGTATTCTGTTATAGTAGCTCAAAACAAGCTAAGATCATAGGAGTTGGAACATACTGGAAAAAGAAAAAAAGGAGAAAAGTGAAGTGGCTTCCAGGAAAATAGTGGAGACGTCCTGCACGAGTACTTGCTCTGCTAGGCTCTGAGCCCCGACCATCAAGCTGTGACTTCGGAGAGCAAGTGTGTACTCAAGGAACACACAGCCAGCAAATCCCAGACCATGCCCCGAAGGTGGTTCCCGGTGTCTCTGGAAAGAATCCCCTGGGGTGCTGGCCTTCTGCTATTCAGTGTCTGCTGTGTGTGCCCATCCTCCACCCACTTCTCCTCTTCACAGTTAGCAAATCATGAAAGGATCTGTAATCCTGGTCCAGGGAGGATTACTGGCCAAAAGGCACATTATACCCTTAGGGAAGACATATATATCTCCCAATTATAGCGTTTTCACATTAAAATGATTTTAACTATCACAGAACATTTCCTTCTATTCCCCCTACTACATGGGCACACTTCCTTCCCGCTCCTCCCCACCCTTCATTCCCTTGAATAGGGGGAAGCCCAGTTGCACAGTGGGGGAAGGGCTTTGTCAAAGGATTCACACATTGGCATCAGACGGAGCTGGGTTCTGACTTACTTCTTCCTGCTCCAGATTCGCTAGTCTTTATGCTCTACACGGGGCCTCCCACACTCAGACTCTCTTCTTTCTTAATATTTAGGAAGCATGGCACTTCCGAATCATCTGCATTTTCTCCAGGATGATTTTTACTTGTAACTAGTAGGCTGGGAGTAATGTTAGCTCCTGAGATAAATCATCATGGGTCCAACATGAAGGGGCTGCTGTTTCTACAAGCTCAAAGAAAATGAGGGAATTAGATTAAAAAGTGTCTGTGTGTGTGTGCATGGGTGTGTAGTAATGTGTAAATATCTATGTAAAGTATACATAGGAACACATAAAATATATGCAGGAAATTACATATAGTTGTATAGGTATGATTTGTAATGGATATGATTTATGATATTTTATACAAGGTGGCCATAAAGTTCATGTGCAATTTAAATAGTTGTAACTATTATTACAGTTTTCATATTTTATTTTAATAGTTGTAACTATTAAACAGTTGTAACAACTATTTAAATTGCACATGAACCTTATGGCCACCCTGTATATGTAATGTTAACTTCTTATTTGATATGGGTTTGTGAGTGTAGAGTGAAAATCCTGAAATGAAATTCTGATTCTACTACTTATAAGATTAATGACTTGTGTATAGTCAATTTCTCCCAACTTTAATTTCCTTATGTTTAAATGAGGGATAATGATCCCCACCTCCTTGGGTTGTGGTTAGGGTCACATAAAATCATGCACTGTATCAAAAATGCTTTTGGCTTTAGACAGAAATATATTCTCACACAAAAAGATAACCTAGAGGCAAGCAGCTGCTAGTGTTAGCTTAGCAGTTCAACTCATTGTGAGCTGATGCCTTTGCAGTTGTCTTCTGCTCTCCTTCATGGTCACATTATGGTTGCTGCAGCTCCTTCCATCATAGCTGTAATCCAGTAGGGAGTGGTAAGGGGTTAGAAGTGGTAAGAGCAAGAAAAAATGTCTGTCAGGAAGTCTAAGGCTTTCCCAGAAATCCCACAGTAAGCTTTCACTTAATCATGTCCAGAGATGTGTCATATGAACACCTCTGGTTTGAAGCTGGCAAAGAAAAAAAGAGTTGGAAAATGGTCTATCTACTGTACCTACTATGTCCACCAGCATAAAGCCTTCACATTAGGACACAACTATATTAGTGTTAAATGAGTGCTTTCACTTACCTTCTTTCTGAAGACTCCTATAAGTGTGCCAGGATCTCCAGAATAAGGGGGAAATGATGGGTTGTTGAGGTGGTATGAAGTGGGCTAAGTTTCTGGTCATGTCCTGGGAAACCTTTGTTGCCAGACTTGATTATGCAGGTGGCCTCATTGGTCTGGAGATGAGAGCTACTTGGTTAATCGAGGTGGGGGAGGACCAATGAGGATTAGAAACAGCAGGGACATCCTACCCCACCCTGCTACACTCCACCTTGGATGGGCTGCTGGACATTTCCATCTGGATCCTGGTCCTCAACCTTCTTACACTTCACAAGTCCACACACAAATTGGCATTTGGGGGCACTAAATCATCTCCATCGCTGCATTTGACTGTTCATCAGGGGCTGCATCAACCTTCTTGCTGTGACTCTGTAGTTCAGAGCCCTGCATGATTATGAGGACTGGTTCTTAGTAGCCAGTTGGCTTGTGTCACCTGAGAATGAGGCAGTGCTGATGGCAGAGGGACAGTCAAACAAGGCTGAGGGGAGCAAGTGAGAGCGGAGCTCTCTGGCACTGGGAGGCAGAGTGGAGTGTAGGACCTCTGACATAACAGCAAGACCGGTTTCCACCCCTGTTCCCTCCCCTCGCTACTCCTTTCTTGTTAGGCCACAGACTTACAGTTTGAACTTTTCTGGTGACTTTCTCAGTCTCAGCCTTTGCCCCTCACACGTGAACTATGGGGATAGCCTTGCTCTGGGCCCCTTGACCACAGCCCCTCCTCTTCCAACCAGGTGGTGTCCTGACAGTGTGGGAGGAGCTATCACCCGTGGGAACAGGAGAACTCAGCTCTCAACTGACTCCTCTTCACAGCCATGTGACTGTGCCTCCTTGAGTCTCAGGTAATGCATCTATGAAATGGGAACAGAATACCATGACTGGAGCACTATTGTGTGGACTGAGATTACTAAAGTTTATGAGACAGGCATCATGGGTCTCAAGAACTAATTTGGTGGGGGTTTGAGTGAGGAAGGTACAAAGGATTGAATAGATGGGCTTCAGGTCTCTTTCTTATGCTTTAAAAAGAGCAGCTCTTCATATATCTGTTCTATATGTTGGGCTTCTGAAGAAATATGCATGTGATAAAAAAAAATGTTTCCTGCAAAAAAAAAAATAATAAATAAACCACCAATTTATGGTGAGTACATAGTATCCACATATATTAGGCATTTGGTAAATAGTGCTCACTTCTCCCTGACCTCTTTTTCAAAAAACGACGATTGCCATTTCTGATGGCTTTTGCTACATGCACTTTTAAAAGTTAAAAAAATACACTAAATGCTTGCTACTTGCATCTAATTATGAGAATGGCTGGTCCAGTGATTCTGTGTGTTGAGATCACAGCTCCGGCGCTTATCTCTTAATCCATCAATTCCAGATGGCCATCCAAGGACTCATTTTTCTTTGGTGTGACTTCTTTCTGCAGCCAAAATTTCCTGGACCTGCTTGAACTCCCATCTCTACGCAGCTCCCCTTTCACTTAGCTGCCCTGATAAACGGCCAACAAGGTCTGGTTTCAGCAATGGGCACTTTTTGCTAGAAAACAATTAAAGTGACCAAAACCTGCTGAGATCTAATCAATATTCACTCATCTGCCTGAACAGATGCCAGTTACAGCAGAGGAAAAATATAGTGTCTGGAGTCAGGGAATTGGCTCTAGTCTAGAGCTTCCAGCACAGGTGTCAAAAGAACTGCAATTAAATGAAGATAATCTAGGTACAGAAAGGGCATCCGGGAACAGAGAAAGACGGGGTACAGGTGAAGTTGATACCAGAAATTGGCATGTGGATTTGACCCCTTTTTAGCAGAGTTGATGACTTGGATGTGTAAGATACTTGTTAAGGGTTGTATAGTACATTTTTGGTCCTTTTCCAGTCCCCCCCCCCAAAAAAAAAACCAAACAAACAAAAAAAAAAACTTAAAATTCAGGGATACTTATCAGGGAAGGCTCAGAGTGTCCGTGCCGAAGATATTGGGATGTATGACTCATACCTCTGTGATGAGGAACTTTGGCTCCTATCGGAGGGAGGACAGGTCTAGATGAAGTCTGGGAAGATTTACTTGGGCCAATGGGTGAAGCACAAGGATTCTGGAATTTCAAAGGGAAATCACCTCTGCCTGGAGGGGATTACTACAGATTTATGGCAGAAGTGGTATTTAAAATGAGTTCTAGGATATTGAGGTGGGATAAGGGCCCTGAAGGAAGAGGGTGTTAAGTCTCAAAAGGGAGAGGGTATGGGCTGGGCTCAAGGACAGACAGGTTCTATAAAATCCTGTGGTCTAGAGATGGAACACCAGGTTCCACTACAAACCCCCATCTGTTCTCAAGGAAACTGAAGCTCAGAGAAGGGAAGCAATGTCCGCAAATCCACACAGCTTCCCGTGGAGTTTCAGAGTCATAGCTCAGCACAAATGATGCATCAGCATCATACAAGATGACCTCTGGTTAATCACTAATGCACTGAAAGAAATTCTTGAGCTCCGAGGATACGCTGTGCTGGCTGTAGGTGAGAGGAGAAGTCTTCCCAGAGAAGGCACAAGGCAAGGAGAGTTTCTTAAGGAATTGGGTAGAAGGGAAGAATCAGGGAAAGGGAATTGCTCACTGAAGGACCCCAGCATTGGGTCAGGCACCATATATGCCTAATTGATAAAAAGATTAATTGCAATTATTCTTTTGGATGAACGATTATATGCTAGGCATTTTATTTACATTATCACTTTAAAATGATAGGAAAGGAAACAGTCAAAGGGCTTTAAAATGATAGGTAGGAAACAGTCAAAGGGCTTCCCCAATCCACCTGCTGTCAGGAATCAGAGCCAGCAAATAAAAATAATCTGCTTCTTATACCACATGGATTTTATTGATTTGGGGTTTTTGTTTGTTTATTTACCTAAAAATAATTACAATCCCATTTTACAAATGAGAAAATAGGCTGAGAGTGGTTAAGTCATTTGCCCAAGGATGTGGTAGGTTCTAACTAAGGGGAGAGCTGATGCCTTCGCCAGATAACACATTCTCTCCCCACTGCGGATTGGGATGGACCTAATGAGAAGAGACAAAGAGAGAATATAAAGATGTGGAGGCTGGGGCAGTGCCTGTGGCTCAGTGGGTAGGAAGCCAGCCCCATATACTGAGGGTGGCAGGTTCAAACCTGGTCCCAGTCAAACTGCAACAAAAAATAGCCAGGCATTGTGGTGGGTGCCTGTGGTCCCAGCTACTCATGAGGCTGAGGCAAGAGAATCGCCTAAACCCAGGAGCTGGAGGTTGCTGTGAGCTGTGTGATGCCACGGCACTCTACCAAGGGCGATAAAGTGAGACTCTGTCTCTACAAAAAAAAAAAAAAAAAAAAAAAGATGTGGAGGCTGGGACAGCACATCCACCTGTGGGACGTGGAGGCCCCCTGCCTACACCGTCCCCCAGCGGACTCTGAGTGCATGTGACAGGTGAACGCCCGATCTGGGCTCCACCTCCTGTTCTAAATGCAAAGTCTTCTCAGGCCAAACTCCTCCATCCTTTACTCTTTCTACATTGTGCTTTGGGTGATAAAAGTTTGGGATTTTGAAATTCTCTAGTTTGGCTCTCTCAATTGGCTCTTGGACACAGTTTCGTACCAACCTCTGGTTCCCCAATCTCTGGGCAGGTCATTTCATTTTTTTTTTTTTGGCCTCAGTTTCTTCCTCTGTTAAATGCGATCACAAATGTCCACTTTAAGAATTGTGAGCAATGTCTTAAACCCTTTTAAGAGTTTAGAACACTGTCTCCATGGATTTGTCTCTTCGTACACAGTTGTCTAGCGGTACTTTTATCAGGGGATGGCATGGTTGTTAATGTGACCATGTGCATCTCCCCCAGTCACTCAATCCCCAGTCCTCAGGGTCCACTAGAATTGAGCCGCCTGGCCAGCACCCTCTGCTGTGTTTTCTCTGCTGATGTGGGCTTGCAACATGACGCCTTTGTGCTATGTGGCAGGAAGGATTGAGCTAGAAAGATGGGGGTGGGATAGGGTGTACCTGGGTAGGGCTGCCAGGAGTTTCTTGGCAATAATTCATGGAAGTAATAGGGACTCCTGGGGTATGGGACGGCAGGTAAAGCAGCTGTCGCCCCATGGTCAATCAAGTCTCCCAAGGGGAACCAATTTTCAAGAAAATGAAGTCTCTCTACTCTCCAGTCTCTCCACATTTTTGCCTCACCCTCCTTTGCCAACTCTGGGCTCCAGCTGGTCTGGGAGGCAGCTCACCTCTGCCTGGTCATTAACAGTTCATTTGCTTAAATACCCATCATCATTACTGCCAATGGCTCCTCAGGGCACCATTGCATCCCAGGAACTGCAGCAGACATCCTCCTCTGACTGATGGCCCCACACTCGGCCCTGCCACCTGCTAATGACTCCTGGGCTGACAGCCCAGCTGGGGGCAACAGGATGTGGAACATTGAAGGAGGTCTGTGTTTCTCCTTGCGAGTCCCTCTGACCCTCACGGTCCTGGAAAGGACATGGCCCTGAGACTGCCAATGCCCCAAATCCTCCAACGAAGCGGGTCCAGAAGGCATGCTCAGCGCCAGCTCTCTACAAACTCATTTCCTGGGAGCTCATCTCTGCTCAGGCCCAGGGTATCCTGGTCTTCCTTTTGCTTGCGGGAAACTTCTCTTGAGGATGGTGGTAGATCTTAGATTCAGGAGGAAGAAGACTGCCTGACTCAGCCACCACATCACACCAGCCTACGTAGAAAGACTCTGCTTTCTCGTGTCCACCCCTCTGGTCAGGTAGGATTGTGCCCACTTTGCAGATGAAGAATCTGAGGCTCACGAAATTGGAATGAGCTTCCCCAGTTCACACAGCCAGGGTGTAGCAGCTTCAGCTTTCAAAATTTCAATTGGGTCTGAACCCAAAGACCATGCTGCTTCCTTGGCCTCCACTGATCAGAGAGGGAGCCCTGAGCACTCCACAAAACTGAGGAATCCACACCAATGGACCAATGGAGCAGCTGTCCTATCTTATGAAAGCATTTACTGTCAAAAACGTTACTGCATTGTGGAGACATAGTATGTTTTTGTTTATTTGAGGGGAATTCTACCGATTTTCCCTTTTCCTGACTTGCTGACCTCCCCCCTCTTCTGCTGTCTGCATTATCTCAGAGGATGCTGTGTCCATGTATTCCAGGAGAAGGCGACTGCTCTTAGTAACAAGAATATCTAATCTAATCTTTCTTTCTTTCTTTCTTTCTTTCTTTCTTTCTTTCTTTCTTTCTTTCTTTCTTTCTTTCTTTCTTTCTTTCTTTTTTTTTAACAAAATGGACTTGTTAAATCTTTATATGGGCTAAGTCATTGAATCTGTATGATGAAGCTATGAAGTGGGTCTTGTTATTATATTCATTTAGGAGGGGATTGAGGACAGAGAGTCTAAATAACTTGCTCAAGGTCACCACAGTTACTAATCTAGAATCTGTAAAGGTTGCGGTGAAAGGGGTGTTTCTTTAAGGGCATCGCTCCTATGCCCTGTCATGATCTGACCCTCTTAAACCAGCTGTGGTTTAACCAAGCTGTTCTCAACTGGGTTAGAACTCGCGACCCATAGGAATTGTATTAAAGGGCCATGGCATTGGGAAGGTTGAGAACCACTGGTTTAACCTATCATATTGGAAGTCAAGGATGAGGTTACTGTGGAATGAAGCAGGCTACAAAGGTCTGAAGCTTGGATGTGTTTTGTGGCACAGCATGGGGCCAGCCAGGTGCTGGTCAGGAGAGGATGTCTCCCAGGACAAGTGAGAGCAGTGTTCAAGCTGACTGCCAGCAGCATGAGGTAGCAGGGCAGGGTATAGGTTCTAGGACAGGACTGACACCTGCTGTAAGTTCAGTTCAGCCAAGTGGCCAGAAGTCAGGCTCGAGAGAGGCCTTAATTCTGGGCCTGCTTCTGGGCCCAGAACCAGAAATGCATTTGGAGGGAGAGCCCTGGGCTCCTAGGATGAATTTCTAGTGTGGCTCTCAAACCAAGAAGAAGGAATCACCCCCTCCCTAGCTCCCTGGCGTGTTGTCCCTATCCTTGTTGTCACATTACTTCTTTGTCTAAGTTGCAAAGCTAACCATGTTATTCCTCAGCTTAGAATCTTTTAGTGGCCCTATAAGGTCACAGGATAAATCCCAGCTTCCCTGAACTGATTTACACGGTATTCCACAATCCAGTCCAAGACTGCACCGCCAGTCACATCATCACCTCCCGCTTGTCATCTTGTTTCCTGCACACAAGTTTCCCCTTATCTTCTTATACCAGGTGTAGAGGATTCCCTTTGCTTGGAAAGTATTCCCACTTCTCCTGCCTCAACCCCAGATTTGCATTCACTCCTACTCCCTATTGCCTAGAGACCTATTTATTTTTTGGCTCAGACATTACTACTTCTGGGAGCCATTCTCAGCCAGACTCACCACAATCCTAATGGGGCCAGGCCACATGACATGCCCTTGCTGTGTTTCCTCTTAGCAACTAGTATTTCCCCTGTCATACACTTGCCCCCTGGACTGTGATTACTGGTCTGCAATAGACCTTGCACTCTCAGCTCTGCTGAGGGTAGGCACGCGGTCTGTCACTTTCATTATTATATTGCCAGTATCTGACACACAGTACATGGTTAATCCATGTGCTGAATGGTTTGCTTGTGAGACCGTTTCTTTTCCAGAATGACTCAAAGACTATATCTGAGTCATCATTAGGAATCAAGACCTGCCCTCAGGGTGGGCCCAAAGGGACAGAAATACAAGGTCAGACAGTTAAGTTCACGAACTCATCCTAGAAAAAGTGCTATATACCTCATTGCTGAATATCACGACTGTCATTTTCGAAGTACTCCCCTTGGGAAGCTGTGCACTAATGACAGTGCCTGGTCCACCACTCAGAGAACACTGACTTGACAGAAAATAACACCAGGATCAACACTTGCTCCCAGGCTAGAGTGAAATGGTCAGTAAGTCAGGCCAAGGTAATGGGCATGGGAACTACTTGGTGACAGGCCCTGAGATTAGTATCAAGCTGCAACCAAGGTGGCCAGGCCAAGTCCCCTCATGTCCTCGGTGATAGTGACCTGAAGCACCACAGTTGAGGACAGGACTGACTTTTGAGCCTTGTTTGGAGCTTATCTATACTTGGTATCACGTGTCCCATTGTATGCAAAAATTGGGACTGTGGGAGCTGGGAATGAGGCTGACTGGGCAATGTCCCAAAGAGGAGGAGGTCTGCTACAAGAGTGGAAAACTGGAATGAAGAGAGGGAAGTGACATGGCAAGTCATAGCCTTAGATAGTGAGTGACCAATGGCCACACGCCTCTCTTGGCTTTCCCAGGATGACACTGGACTCGAGGCACCTGTAGCAGGAAAGCTCCCCAAGAAAGGCTCAATACTAGGAGAGGTCTACAACATGGTGTATCTCCTTCAGGAGTCTTCCCTGAGCCAGGCAAGTCGAATTTGCTGATACAACTGAATGGAGGGCCAAGGTCAAGTTCTGGCTCAAGTTTTGTTCTAAGTGAATCTGATAAGCCACATTCCACCTCTGAACTTAAATTTCCTTCTCAGCAGAATGGGGAAGATGGGTCTAAGATCTGTAATTACCTAATTCACTTAGTCTGGCATCTAAGACCCACCTGTGTTTGTACCAACTTTATCCAGTCTCATCCACTCAACAGTATCAAATACTAATCTGCAGCAACTGACAGTATACAGCCTCCAGTCAGATTCCTGGGCCCCTGATCTTGCTACTTGCCTAAAGCGGAGGCTAGGGAAATATTCTCAACTTCCCTGTGACTAGCTTTCTCCATCTGTAAAATGGGAATAGAATTTTTATGCCAAGAGGATAGCACTTGTCATCAGACTCTTCAGAGGGTTACGTGAAACAGTGCAGGAAAAGGCTGGCACATGGCATGTGCTTTATGCATGTAGTGATATTATTGCTCAGTCAGAATCCTACAGTTTTTGTGAACACATCCAGTTGATTTTCACTCATATTCATTTACTTGCCCTTCTCTTCCTCTTCTTCTCTCTGTTCAAACCCAACCCATCCCCCAAGGGTGGTGTATTAGTCAGCATTCTACAGAGATGCAGAACCATTTGGTTGATTGATTTATTATAATAAATTGGCTCACATGATTGGAGCTAGCAAGTCCCAGGATCTACAGGTTGAGTCAGACAGGCTGAAAACCCAGGGAAGACAGTGGTGTGGCTCCAGTCTGACTTGAAACCAAGGTAGAGTGGAAGTTTCAGTTCAAGTCCTAATGTAGGAAAAAGCCAATGCCCCAGGCTTGGTCAGAGAGATAGTCGGGCAGGGAGAATTCTTTCACCTTGGGTAGGGTCCTCCTTTTTGCTCAATCCAGGACTTCATCTGATTGGATGATATCTGCCCACACTAAGGAGGGCAATCTGCTTGACTCAGTCTCCTGATTCAAATGCTAATCTCATTCATAAAAACTTTGACAGAAACATGTTCCACAATAATGTCTGACCTAATGTCTGGGCATACTCTGGCTCAATCAAGTTGACAGTTAAAATTATCTATCGCAGATAGCTCCATCTCCTCCCTCAGAGGCCCACCAGGGATCCTGAACTCTTCTTTCTCTGAACTATTACAGGAATTTTTTGGTTACCTGTTTGATTGGCAATTGGCAGCATAAAGACCTTGCAATATTGAAATCCTTTTATTATAAGGACACTTGTACTAGACTGTTTATTGCAGCTCAATTTACAATCGCCAAAATGTGGAAACAGCCTAAATGCCCACCAACCCAGGAATGGATTAACAAGCTGTGGTATATATATATACCATGGAATACTATTCAGCTATTTAAAAAAATGGAGACTTTACATCCTTCATATTAACCTGGATGGAAGTGGAAGACATTATTTTTAGTAAAGCATCACAAGAATGGAGAGGCATGAATCCTATGTACTCAATTTTGATATAAAGTCAGTTAACGACAATTAAGGTCATGGGGGGAAAGGAAAAGCAGAGAGAGGGAAGGAGGGACAGGGATGGGGCCTTGGTGTATTTCACACCTTCTGGGGGCAAGACATGATTGCAAGAGGGACTTTACCTAACAAATGTAATTAGTGTAACCTGGCTTATTATACCCTCAATGAATCCCCAACAATAAAAAAAAAAAAAAAGAACAGCCATTTATTGAACATCCACTATATGCCAGCCACAGGGTGATAGCCATTATTATTCCCATTTTTTTTTAAGATGCAGAACCAGAAGCTTAGAGGCTTTAGGAAACTTATCTATGTTACACTCTGTAAACGGGGCATCCAGGGTCCAAATCTATTTGAAATCTGTTTGATTTCAAACTCGTGCTCTTTCTAGCACACAGAGCTGTTTTCTGAACTATTATTTAAATAATCCATGAATGTATGTTTTCTCTTTCTCATTGGATTGTAAGCTGCTAGAAGGGAGAAATTTATACTTTTCTGGATCTTTCTTGAGCTTAGCATGGTGTCTAATCCTTAGTAAAATGGAGATGTACCTGGTTGTGAGTTTTTAAACAAAAGTATGGCTATAGTGAGCAGCCAGCTGTCATTTGAGTTTGGGGTAGGGGATTTTGAGCTGGTTTTAAGATGGTACAGCTTATTTTTCACTGCTACCATGCACCATGCCTTTGGTTTTCAGCGGGAGTAGGCCCATTTCCCAGGAGGATGGAAGCCACCAACTCTGTAGTCTCCACATGGCACTTGTCATTTCTCCTGTTTCTATCTTCTCCCACTCCTCAGCTCCCTCTTGGGTCCCCTCTTGTTCTTCGGCTGTATCTCCATCTTTTCCCATTCCAGAGTCATCCTAATTGGGGCATGAAATACTTAACCAACACTTTCCCTGTTCATCCCCCATAGAAATGTTCAGCTGCCTTGGTCCAGATATCTCCCAGTTCCTAAGTTCAGTCCCTGACAGGCTTAGAAGCTCTCTGTGTCTTCATAGCCCATGAAATGTCTCTGCCTTCCTAGTCTAAGATCTGCCTTTTCTGCTATATCATGGTTTGAGTGGGGTTCTGTTACAACAGCTGAGAGATCCCTATCCCAACACTCAAAAAAATAGTCTAAATTCTACTTCATTTTAATATAACTTTTGAAAATTTGAAAGTCAGAATAACTTTTGTTGTCTTTTTATTAAAAGCGTCACAAGAATGGGGAAGCAAGAATACAATGTGCTCTATTCTAATATGAAAGCAGTAGAGGAGCTAACACAAGGGGCCGGTAGGGGAATGAGCAAGTGGGGAGAATTTCTTAAGCAGACAGTCCCCATTTCCTCCACCCCTATCATGCCTGGCAACCACAAATATGCTTTCTATCTCTATAGATTTATCTATTCTGGATATCTCATAGAAATGCAATTATAAATTATAAAAAAATAAGCATCACAGAAGATGTAACAATTTTTCTTAATTTTCAAAATAAAACTGCCACATTTTTTTTCCAGAAACATTGCAAATAGGTCAGAAGGACTGGAATAGAGTGAGCAAGGTGAACTAGAAGAGCAAGGAACAGCGGCAACAGGTAGCAGGTGGAGAAGAGAGTGACATGAAGAGGTGACAGATATATAGGGCTTTGTAGTGAGTGAGTTTTGACTTTATTTTTTATTCCGAATTTTTAAAAAGACATTTATGTCCATTCTGAAGTTTTAAAACAATCCCTATTTGTCATTTATTCTGAATGAGATGGAAAGTCATTTGGGATATTTGAGCAGAGAAGTGACGTGATCTGAGTATTCTTTTAACAAAATCCTTCTGGCTGCTGTGTGGTTAATCGGTTGTTGGGGCAAGGTAGGAGCAGGGAAACCAGTTAGGAGGCTATTTCAATACTCTAGAAAAGGAGTGGTGGCAGCCTGGGTGGTTGAAGCAGACGTGGGGAAAGTGATTGGATGTGGCTCCCAGCATCTGACAGTGTGCACTTTAGGATGGCAGAAGAGTGAACTCTGAGATTCCCAAAGGCCTGCCCCAAACAGAAACCACTACAATTTCATAAACTTTTATTGAACATCCACTATAATAACAGAAGGTTCATAACAGAAGGTTCCACTGGAATTCATAACAGAATGTTCCACTGGAGATGGAACATAAGTATTTGTATATATGGAAAGGGTTGAAAAGGTTCATAAGAACCCCAGGCACCTTGGGAGGCAATAATTAATAGCTACATCTCTGCATGGGCATAACATGAAAAGAAACAATGGGTACCAGAATGTGGGGTGGGCACTGCACGCAGGACTGGCCTGGCTGGCCCCTTGGCAGGCTTGTGCCTTGGGAAGTGGCCAAGTGAATGAATTTAAAGATGGGAGCACAGGCCCGGGGTACGGGCTGAGAAGATCTTAGATGGTAGCTGAGAAAATCTTAGAGGGCCATCTTCCCTGGCCTTGAAAAAACCACTGTGACCTGGGAAAAGTCTGCTGTAGCATTTATGGTAGACCCTGTGGCAGGATGCTCAGCCCTGAGACTTCTTACTCGACAAGCAACAAGGACACAGCCCACGCAGAGAAGGGATGGGCAGCAGAGAGTAGATGTCTATTCGAATCACCCACATGTCGACCTGGACAGCAGGCCTCCAGGTTTACACCTCCCTTACTGTGGAAAGGCTAACATAGATCATGAAACAAATCTCACTCTCCTTCCCGCAGCGTGCAATGTAATGGCAGAGCTGTCAGAGGAGACACTTGGCAGAGTGCATCCTCCTACTTGGCACGATGTAATTTACACAACCTCTACAAACTTTTCCTAACTCTTTACTAAATAGTATTTCGGTTAGAAACTGACACAAATTCTGTCGAGGAAGGTGTGAATAGCCGCGAAATGCTCCATAAAGGAAGGAGCAGGTGAGACCCCGGTAGATCATGGAATGCCAAATGATATACTATAATGTATGGTAATTGGTTATTATTAAAATAGTCTATTGCTTATCGCACAGTAGCTAAATGGCCTTTCAGTGGCTCTGTAATTACTCAGTGATGGGTGATCTGTTTTCTTCTTTGGGAGCTGGGTACTAAGGGTATCAGAGCAGCATCTGTCACAACACAGCAAGAGAGCATGGAGAGGGGAGGGTTTCTGCCAAGGTGGGGCTGAGTCAGGTTCTTTCAGAAATCCCTGGCAGGGCCAAATGCTCTGAGGGTTCCAGGGAGCAAAGAATAAACTTCTGTCTCTGCAGCTCTTTCCTTGCCTCGAGTCATTCCTCATCTGTCCTTGAAACCACCTCTTTTTAAGTTTTCCAACAGGTTTGCTGCTGGTGGAAGCAAAACACATTTGTATGGGCTGAGGTGGGGGCAGGGGATGACAGTCCCAGCTTCTGTGCCTTCATGGAGGCCCTGTGGGCTTTGCAGGAGGTGGCTAATGCTGAGCTCTCTGAAGGAGGTAGGTGAGATTCAGTGATCTCAGGGACACCAGATCAGAGTCCCAGAGAGGGTGAGGGAGCAGTAGAATCTGAGATGAAGATTCAGCACGAGGAAGGAGAGGAAGGCAAGGCCACAGTGACCCAAGAAATGGTAGGTCCACAGCAATCATGGGCCTGCTTTCTCATTTCTCAGATGAGAATGGGGAACCCAGAAAGGGAGTAACTTGTCCCAAGCTGCAAGCTTTGGTGATGCCCAGAGCTTGGATGAGAGTTCTGATCTTCTGAACCTATCTGGAAAAGACCAAACTGAGCATGTGGCCAATGGATTTGTGCTGTCCCCTCATTGTGCCCTAATAGGCCTCACCCCAGCCCTGGGCCATGGTTACAGGAGGGACAGTTTTGGGGAAAGATAGAGATGATAGTCCAACACCCAGCTGGAGGTAGGATACAAAGGAAGTTCCTATGACTTCTAGGTTGGTTCGCCTCTTCCTGAATGGGTAACAAGAGCTACGCTTGGAGTGGAGTCTGACCTCGGCAACTGAAATGCACGTAGATCATCAGATCACTCAAAAAAAAGCCTCTGTTGCATCTTACTTATGGCTTCTTTTATGTGCAATGACTCCAAGATGGCAAACTAGAGATATCTCCTTGTCAGCCACTCTCAGTGGGATCGGGGTGAGGGAACTCCAGCAGCCTCTTGCTGGACTGTCCCACCCTGAAACATCATTGCCAGGGCACAGGAGATAGCAAGAGACTCTGGGAGCCAAGGAGCCACTCCAACACTCAAGCACAGAGACAAGGAAAATGAAGGAGACAGAGGAACGAGAGGGAAAAATAGGGAAAGGAAGTAAATGAAGAAAACACACATAACATGAGGAGGAACTAACAAAAGAAATTATGACAACGTTAAAAACCGGAACAGATCAATCCCCAAAGGGAGGATGAGGCAGCTACCATAGAGGATCCCACCTGTAAAAAAGTTATGGAAATGACAGAAAGAGAATTTAGAGTATGGATGGCAAAAATGACGAAGGAAATCCAAACATTGACCCAAGAAATGAATGGAAGATATGATGCAATTAGAAGTGCTATATCAGAGCTTAAGGAATTGAAGGAATCATTCCAGGAACTTTAAGATGCAGCAGAAAGTATCAATAACAGATACTTGGAGAAGACCGTGGAGAAGAAAGAATCTCAGAGACAGAAGCTAAGGCGTTTGAGCTTACTCAGTAATTCAGAGAGGCAGGAAAGAGGAGAGAATAAGCAGAGCAATCACTTAGAGAATTATGGGACTTTATAAAGCATTCACACATATAAATTATAGGTATCCCTGAGAGAGAAGAGGAGCAATCCAAAGGTATGGAAGCCCTACTGGAGGATGTGGCAACTGAAAGTTTTCCAAGCATCACCAAAGATTCTGACACATCCTCTTAGATCAGCAGTTCTCAACCTGTGGGTCGCGACCCCTTTGGACTGTATGAAAGGTTTGCAGCATTAGGAGGGTTGAGAACCACTGTTTCAGATGGATATCAAACCCCAGTTTGTTTTAATACAAATAGAGCAACTCCTAGACACATTGTAATGAACTTGGACAAGGTCAAATGAAAAGAAAATTCTGCAAGCAGCCGGGAGTAAGCACCCATTGACATACAGACACAGGTCCATCAGGGTGACAGCGGACTTTCCAGCTGAACATTTTCAAGCCAGAAGAGAATGGTCATCTACCTTTAACCTTAAACAAAATAATTTTCAGCCCAGGATTCTATATCCTGCTAAACTAAGTTTCCTATTCAACAGAGAAATATCTTTTTTCAATCCCACTATCCATTTCTATTCCTGTTGTTCTAGGGCTTCAAAATCTGGCTTATATCACTTAATCATTGGAGGAGTCTTGCTGAACAATTTCAGGAAGAACAGATGTGTGCCTCCACGGCACTCTGGGTTTGATGCCTTCCCGTGGTGTATTGGGGTCCCTTGAGGAATCTCTTCTCCAGTTTTTTTCACCACTGCATCCCCAGTAATTAGTACTTTCCTGGAAGAGATGTTGAGAAAACATTTGTTGAATGATTGGGTGTTCAAAATTACACACACAGACACACACACACACATTTTAAACTGGAAACGTTAAGTAGAAGATTTATTTTATTATTGTTGTTGTTGTTGTTATAATTGTTATTATTTTGGCTGCAAATCTTCAATATTCCATTCCAACCAGATATCAAGTTTTGGAGAATTTCCTTTTCTCCTATTTGCAATCTTTATGGAATGATAAATCCAGATGCCTACTTCCCACCATGGAAGCCAAAGGGGTCACTGGGAACTTCTCTGACAGACATGGGGCAGATATATGGCTACGTTTGGCCAGTTGATTCTCACTCTGAGGAGTCTGATTTCTGAGCAAATAATACAAAGATGAAAGAGGTGGTCATAGTTCATTTATCCCTGCAGCTCTCTCATCCGACTATTCCTATGAAAATATACCTGTAGTTTCTAATTCTGCATTATTTGGTTCCAGCTCATTTTTGAGCCTGGTTCTCCAACTTTCCCATTGATTCATTAAGCTCCTGTTATCCTTCCAATAAATTCCCTTCTATTTACATCAGCCAGAGTTGATTTTGTTACTCTGAACAAGACTGCTTACTGATATAATCACATTTCTGCACATGAATGTGTGCTTAGCAGAGGGCCAGGTCCTTCTGTGGATTAAATGAATTCTTTCCAGTGGATCCTTGCTTATGGCTGCCCCTCAGAAATGTTCATTGAAAATACTTATTTTTCACAAATATCATTGAAGCTCGAGGTTGAAAGCAAATTCAGTTTTTTCTCTTGGTATCTGTCATATTGGGAGGAATGAAATACAGGTTCTGGAACCTGCCAAAGGCATTTGGGTAGACATTTCAACTCTGAGATGCCTGGGTCCTGCCAACTTAGACAGCCTCTTCTGCTTTCGTGGAAGGAAGAGTGCCAGGCTGCTGAAATAGACCCACCTGCGGTGAACACATCCCCCAGTGGGAGTCTTGGTGGATAGGGAAGGTGATGCCTAAAGGAGGTGCACACATCTGTGTACACCCAGGAAAAGAAAAGGAAGCTGAACATAGACATTTTCCTTAAGGCAGAGCCACATGCTTTCCTAGCCAAGCACTGACAATAAAGGAATTTGGAAACATACCTCTTCCAAGAGAGCATTTGCCCTGGCCTCCACTAGGGGTGTGGTGTGGTGACTGCTATTAATATTAACAGAATATCCAGGGAAAAACTTTTTTGTGTTCTTTATTTTTAAAACATGAAATATGTTGGATGGGAGCATCCTAACCTCTCTGTAAAAAAGATGAGAACCAAACCAGATGGGTGTAGGAGCAGCATTGCTGACAGGGCTAGCGGGGCCGTTGCACTACACACCACAACCTCCAGGACCCAGGACCACCAGGACTCTGGGTGGAGATTGGCTCTCAATGCCCCTGAAAGGGATTACTAAAAGCCAATTGTTCAGGAAAAAAACAAGTTAGCCAGGGGGAGTGGGAGGAAATGATCTCATTCAGCATTCCATAACCCTATGGAGTACTAAGAAGAGTTACCCCACTCTGTGCCATACAGTTTCTATGTCAGCTCATTAAATATGAGTCTGCCAGGTATGTGTTCATCTCCCCATTCAACAGAGGTAGCAGCCAAGGTCCAGAAGGGTTAAATGACATGTCCAAAGTCATAATTGACAAGTAGAGAAGCTTAAATTGGAGGATTTTTCCTGTGATTCCAAATCCTCTACTCTTTATGATCTACCATGCTGATCCCCTGTGCTTTTGTGATTTGGGGAAAGTCATTTTTATTTCTGAACCTCCCTTCCCTCCTTTCAAGAGATTGGCTCAATCATCTCTGCTATCTCTCCCCCACTCCAGTTATGTTTCCTTAAGACTAAAGATCCAAGATTATCGTGCTCATAAAAGACAAAGCAACCACCTGTGGTTTGGTTCGAGCACCACAGGGAAAGCCTTTCACTTCCAGGTGGACTAGAGAAGATGGAAAAATCAAGCCTTGAAATCTTAAGAAACTTGTTCACAGTCAAGAGAGATGTTAAGTGGCAAGATTGGGGATTAAATCCTTAGTGGTTTCCTCGGTTGGTGCTTAATACTGAAAGATATAGGGAACCTGTGAAGAGCAGGAAGGCACGACCTCCCCAGGTCATAAAGGAAGGGAGTGGAGTAGAGGAAGACGGAGCAGGACGCAAGACTTTGGTGGGGTGGGACCTTAGGGTGGCTTTGACAGTGGAGCAAGGTGAGGATAATGCCACCACCACTTCTCTGTGTTTCCAAGCTAACAGCTCCAGCTTAGCTTGGGTCAGGGTAATCTGAACAAGAGCTAATTTTGTGTAGCTCTTACCACGGGCCAAACATGTATATACCTAACAGCCCTAAGGTTTGCTATGTGTGAGCTCTTTTAATCCTCTCAGCAGCCCCCTAGCCAGCTGCAGTCATAACCCCAGTGTAGATGGGGAGACCAAGGTGCAGAGAGGTTAAGCAGCTTGCCCAGTGTCTTCCAGCTGAATCAGCAGCTGTCCAGTGCCAGAGTTTGTGGCAGAGCCCCTCTGCAGGCTGTCTGCCCAGCTAGGGAAGAGAGAGGGACAGGAACTTGGATCCAAGTGTAGGATACATCATGTCTTAGATGGGGACTCCTCGGAGTCTCAGTTTCCTGGGAACTACGTCCCTCCAAGGGGATATGTAGGGATGAAGTGAAATGACTAAAGGGAACAGCAGCCCAGGTACATTTGAGGTCAAAGGCAAACTTTCTCCCAGCCTCCAGTTCCTTCCTCTTATCCCCAACGTGTTCTCCTCCTTCAGGAATCTTTGGATTTCAATCTCCATCTCCATTCTCAGGAAGAAAACACCTTTCTTAGGCTAGGTGCAGTGGCTTGTACCTGTAATTCTAGCACTCTGGGAGGCCAAGGTGGGTGGATTGCTTGAGCTCAGGAGTTTGAGACCAGCAAACTAGGTTCACTGGGGTGGGCACCTGTAGTTCCAGCTACTTGGGAGGCTCAGGCTAGAGGATCACTTGAGCCCAAGAGTTTGAGGTTGCTGTGAGCTATGATGATGCCATGGCATTCTATCCAGGGTGACAAAATAAGATGGTCTCAAAAAACAAAACAACTTTCTTTCTGCAACTATTAGTATAGAGCTGTGTGAAACATTCCAATCTAAATTTTACTTCCCCAGGGGAATCTGACTGACACTTTCTTCCCTCACTCAGCTCAAAGACACAGAGAGCTTTGAGCAAACATCTGAGAATTTTGCAGGTTGCCATGTCTTTAACAGAGCATCACCAAAATGTACTGGAGACTCCAATGCTTAAAATAGGCCTCTGCAATGTTGCCCATGCTTGTAATTGAATAGAAGTTTGAGGGGAAAATAGCTTAGATAATGTTGTGTTTACAAATTGCAGTATGTGTTAATTGCACCTGAAAGTCTGCATTTTCATTTTAAAAAGGGGTGTCCTCACAAGTGGGAAGGATGCAAAAGAGAAAACAGAAAAGAAGTCAATAATTTTCCAAACCAACTGAAGTATAATGCACAATCTGTTCCCAGAGAGAGAAGGGGGCCAGCTAGAGGGTCCAAAGGACACTGCTTTGCTTTGTGCTCAGAGGACAAGATCTTACTGCCACCATTCTTACTTTGTATAGGACTGAGGCCAAGAGAAAGGGAAGATTCATCCAGACCGTACCTATACCCAGTTGTGCAATGAGGCCTTTCAAATGATTTTTAAATCCTTCCAGCTCAAATGTCTCCCATTTTACAGATGAGAAAATTAAGGCCCAGGAAATTAGGTACCCAGAATCCTGCTAACTGTATAAACTTGAGCTAGTGTTTTGGGAAGTTCAGATGCCCTGGGCTTGAAGCTCTGCTTATTGGCCATGGCACGGACACCCAGGTCACTCTGGAAAAATGGCCACAGGCCATCCTGGTGGCCATCCACCTGTGCCCACCATCTGCTGCTAGCACTGAGGACCTCCCATTTCTCCTGCTTGTCTACAGCATATTCACAGATATCTGGCTGACTCTCAAGTCCAGCCAAGTCAAGACATGTGGGTACCAGATGTGCACAGCATTACATCCAGCTGTGCTTTTGTCAGCTACAGGAGGCACAATATGCCAATTTCTACCATCGAACATCTGGAGAACAGGGCACTCAGGACAAGAAACTCCTAGACAAGGTGTCCATCTGGGTGAAAAATGCAATGCCTCCAACAATCATCATGAGCCTTAAAAAGCTGGCAACAGAATTCTGGCCAACACGTTTGAGAAATAATTACTGAGTGCTTAATCTGTGAGAGGTGCCATGGGAGATATTAGAAAACTGGTAGGAATAAGACAGAAGAAAGAGCCCCACTGTAAAGGAAGGAGGAAACTATAATCCCCAAAGGAGCCAGGATAATCCTTTAGGAAAGTCAATCAGGTCATACAATTGCCCATTGAAGTCAAAGCCAAAATCCCCACCATGGGCTTACATGAACTTGCTTTCCTCTACTTCCCAACCTTAACTCCTAACACTCTCTTTCTTGCCCAATCCACTCCAGTTGCACTGGCTTCTTTAAGATCCTAAAACAAACTAAGCATGTTTCTGCCTCAGGGCCTTTGCACTCACTATTTTCTCTAGCATCAGGCACCCAGCAAGAACTTTTAATTCTGAGTTCCTTTTCTTTTCCTTTGGTCCCTTCCTTTCCCAGCCCCACCGAGTATCTCCACTTTCAGGAGCTAGTCATTACAGGTAATCAAAGAAGAAATAAGGTGCATTGTGCCCTTAGCTCCTGCCCTGCTCCATCCTACCTTCAGTGCTATGCTGTGTGCTTATCCTCTCCCCAGTTTTAGACCCAGTGTTCAGTCTGGGGCTGACATGAGCTGGCCTGGAATGCCCCAACAGCCTTGATGACTAGCTCTTCCCTGTCCCTGAAGGAGTGGGCCAATTTCCAGACACATCCCAGGCAGCAGGCCTGCTCTGTGACACTGTCAAGAAGTGAGGAGCCTCAGGAAAAGTCACAGACATAAACAAGATAAAGCCTATGACCTTCCAGGACATTGGGCTTATGGACCAGAGAACTGTCAGTGGTCCAGTCTCTGTCCTGATAAGGGAGGGAAAAGCATTCTGGGAGATGTATTTGTCTCCAAGCCCTTGAGGAGAGCAAAGGCTGAGCATCCTTGAGAACCTGGCAGGGAGAGAAGAGGAAGACGGCTGGTGGGAGACTCTCTCCAGGGCATTGAACCAGCCTCATTGCCCTTATTGTCCCTTCAGCCCAGACTTGGGGCAAGAAATTCAGGCTAACTCAGCAAGTATTTGCCTGGCGTCTCCTGCCTGGCACTGCCAGGAGCAGGGGTGCTGGACATGGGAGAGCTGGGATGCCAGATCACTGGGGCTCACAAAGGCTATCACTTGCCTGTGTGGAAAACGAGAGGGGAACAAAGGGCAAGCTTTTGGGCTCTGAGCAAGGAGACGGTCATTCTGTCTGAGGCCATGGAGCCCAGGACTATTTGATGGAGAACCAGACCCTTAAGTAGGCTGTAAGGTCTGGTATGACTTTGACAGGTGGAAATGTTGGAGGAGAATCATCTGGAGATTGGTGTGTTCAAAAGCACAGAGGAAGGCAATTGCAGGTGGGTTTAAGTTCATGTTGAGGCCCCTGTAGGGTTGCAGCGGAAGATGAAGCTGGACAGACAGGTACAGGCTGGAATACAAGGGGCCTTTACCCCTTGAGGTGGGGAGAATGTCAGTCTACCATAGAGACAATAGGAGCTGGGGCTGACTGGACGGAAGGGCAGTAATGGGATCAGGTGTGCTTTACCTGGAAGAAGGAGCCTATGGAAGGGGAGTGGGCAGTGGAAGGTCTGTGATATTCCAAGCCAAGTTGATAAAGTCTGGGTTAGGCAGAAGCCATGGGGTTGCCAAGAGAAGTTGTTGATTTTTTTCTTTCTTCTAGTCTGAGATAGTCATTAGCAGCAGGAGGACCACCTGAGTGTACTGGGCACTCAGAATGGGTCCTGAGCCAGAAAGAGTGACCAGGTATAAGTCTATATCCCACCCCTTATCAGACAGAGGCTACCAGGAAACCCTGGAGCACAGCCAGATAAAAGCCTGGATTCCAGAATGCCCTGGATGATCCTTTAAAAACATGCATATAAACATGTTCTTATCCTCCTTAAAACCCTTAAAACCATCAAGATCCTCATGTCACTTTAGAATAAAGCCCAAAGTTTTTGACTTGGCACTTAAAGCTTCATGAAACCTAGGACTACCACTTTCATCCCGTTCCTATGGCAGGACAGGGGTCTCAAAACTTGGCCACACATTGAAGCCACCTGGGGATCTTTTAGAAATTGTAAAGACAGACTATAACCCAGGTGAATTACATCACCATCTTTGGGATAGGATGCTCAGGTGACCCCACAAAGCCTAAGAACTGAAGCATAGGGCCTACCTCCTAAGTCAGCGGTTCTCAACCTGTGGGTCGTGACCCACAGGAACTGTATTAAAAGGCTGCGGCATTAGGAAGGTTGAGAACCATTGCCCTAAGCACTATTAGCCAGCTATTTCCTTCACAGACTACTTCAAAATTTCAGTAGTTTACATCAAACATTTATCACACTCACATAAATACAGATTGACTATGACTTGGCAGGTAAATACTGGTGGTGGCTCTGCGTCAGCCTTCAAGATCAGCTGGGTTTGACTCCAGACTGCATGTTACACTCATGGGGTTCCACCAACCGCTCCCCTTCCTGGGAGCAACATCTTCCCTGTAGCACATTCTCCAGGTGATGACCGCCTGCAAGGGCCCCTGGGGATCTTGGTTTTTACCTGTCACCCTTCAGTTCCACTCACAGTCCATTGGCCAAAGCCAGTCCTGTGGTCAAGGCCAACTGCAATGTGGTAGGGAAACAGACTGTGCCCACTCTCCTATAGGTGAGTGCTCTATAGGTCACGTGGCAGGAGGGAGTGAGGAATTGAGGGACATAGAATAATAATCTACTTCATAGGTAATTCTGTGATCTTAGGTCACTTCTTTGAATCCCAGTGATCTGTTGAATGGGAAGGTTGCCCTAGATGGCCTTACCGTTCCATAAATGCCCACGTACATCACCACCGCACCCAGCTCTTCTCATTCACACAGACCCTCACACACGTATGCACTTCCGTCTGCTTGTGTCCACACATTTTAATTTTCAAAATGCTTCACAAACTCACATAGATCATATATCTCTGCAGATACACATACATGCATACATAGTCCTACATGTACCATGTATACATTAAATACTTTTCAAATATGCACGTTCGTGTGGACATATCCCACATATACACTAATGCACACAGGGACACCTGTGTGCCTACGTGTACTCAGCCGTACTCATACCCCATGTATTCTGAGACATGTTTAATTACAAACACACCTTCCCCCACACTTGCTCACCCTCCCTCTCGCTCACTCACACACACATAGTCCATACCTCTGTGCGCACAGCTGTTTAATCAGAATCAGGGCCTGCTGATGAGGCTGTTGTCTGGTGCCCAGCAAGCTGCATTAACTCTTCACTGTCCCATAAAGGCTGGCTGTACTGCAAGCCCTCCATCTGCAGATCCCAGGAACAAAGGAACCACAGAGGAGATAGGTGGAGCTGCCTCTTCTGTAGTCCTGGGGCTTGCTGATGAGACAGGACAGCACGTTGGACCCTCTGACTTCACTCCACGCTTTCTCCTCCCAGCCCCACCCCCACTCCTCACGTCCAATGTGTCTTAAGTAGGAAAACAAACAATTTATCACTCAAACCAAGATAGTTCTGAGGGGGAAAGGGACTTTATGAACAATTACTCTGAAACAACAGAATTACCTGAAACAGCCACAGGCAAATAGTTACGCCTGGTTCCCCCACCCAGGAGAGATCAGATCTCTTGGGATTGACCCAGGTCAGGTTTCAGCTCAACTCAAGGATGGTCCAAGTTGAAAAAAAAACATTAAGGTTGAACCTGTTCATTCACTCATTTTGTACTGGAAGGCCCAGAGAGAAGCTGAGACTTGCCTAAGGTCACAAAAGTTAGTGACAAAACAGGGTTTAAAACAAGCTTTTTCAACCTTCCCGACCCAAGGCCTCACTGGTCTTAGAGCAGTTCTGGGACGGAGAGTGAGTCTGTTGGGTGGCAGGAGAGTGCTCACGGGGCAGTACTGGGGGAAAGCAAGCAGGGGCCACAGCGGGACAGGGCCTCAGCTGATGTCACAGCCCTGGAGCTGGAATGATCCAACCAAGTTGCCCCACATGAGCTTTGTGCCTGTAGGGAGGAGACGTGACCTTGGGCGTGCAGCCGCCAGAAGCTGAAGAGCAAAATCCTCAGGGAACATCTAAGGCAGGATTAAGTACCTGGGTCCTCAGGGGAAGCAAGCAGCACATTTCAGCGCCACCACCTGCTGTAGCCCCGCCACCCTGAGGAACGAGCCGGGAGCAGCAGTTGGTACCTACTACTCATTTTGCCAGCTCCACAGAGGATTTGGGGAATAGATTTCTGGGGAGGAGGCTGCTCCTGAAACCCAACCGTGGTGTTCCGTGTGGCCGTCTGGGCAGCTTTCATCAGACTCATCAGAAGTCACTGGTGTTTACGTTCCCCTCTTGGATCCTTGTACATTTCATGATGAGGAAAAAGGGAGAGTTTGGGAGGCCTTAGCTTCCGCAGTGAGCAAAGTAGATTCTTAAAACAAAACAAGGCTTTATCCTATCGTCTAGTCCCAGGGATTTTCCTGTTGAACTCAGGGAGCAGGCGCAGCCAGAGGAGAGCTGAAAGGGAGCACCTGAGTGCTGGCTAAGAGGCCATCTGCAGCAAGTCCACTTTACAGCTGGAGAGACAGACCTAAAGGAGAAACTTCAGACTTCCCGCAGGACAGCGGACACCTTTCCCATGGGCTTTGCACTCCAGCGATCCTGACTTCCTAGCTCAGCTCTGCGGCCTACCTACAGGGACACCGTGTGCACACTTCAAGTGTCAAAAGATGAACATTCAACAAATTAAATTTAACAAAGTTTAATTGAGCAAAAAATGATCCCCAAATCAGGAAGCCCTCAGAGTCAAAACGGAAGTGAGGTAGAGAAACGCCTTCCTTGGTGAGAGCTCGCGTTTGCCCGCGTGGACGTGGTCTGATTAGTTGATCGCTTATGCCTGGCTAAAGCTCAGCTGCTGTGATTGGCTGAGACTTAGCTACTCATAACAAAAATGTGCACTCCTAAACTAGACTTTAAATCGTTTAAGTTAGGTTGCAGTTCATTGTGTAGGGACTTGAGGTATGGAGTCATCCTTAGGCTGAATTTAGTTTAGTTTAACACCACCGTGTAAGTTGAGGATGAAGCTACACAATAGAACCTTCTGGGAATTCAATGAGGTAACCTGAGATAGAAAGGGGTGCAGCGCTCTCCCCTGTCCCTTCCACAAACCTGCAAGGCAGGTGCCCACAGCCCCAGTTCTACACATGAGCATGTTGCTTCAGAGCTCGGAACTGAGGTCAGCCCAATATTGTAGAATTCCAAAGTTCTTGCTCTTTATAGTGTTCTTGGCAGATCAGTCCTGACATGGGGACATTTGTTGCTCTAATTAGGCTAAAATTTAAAAACAACTTTTTTTTTTTTGGCCTGGAGCAGCATTTTATCATGTTTCCATCATATTGAGTGCAGCCATTGAAAAGAGCAAAAGCCTCCTTCTTAAAAGCCCAAGAATTTGAGTGCCAATAAAATGACAGCAGAGGGTTTTCCATTCACACACACGTCTGTGCACATATACACATGCCCTCAAAGGTTTTTCCCTGAGGACCCTGCAGAATTGTTTTTCATAAAAGTGGATTAACAATACAGGGCTCTTCTGGAGAGCAGATCAGATGAATTGTCAAGTTTCAGGTGGAGGCCACTCTCACTTTCCCAGTCATCCATGGAATGCCGGGAGTTATCCATGGAATGCTGGGAGTCATCTGTGGAATGGTAGGAGTTACTCAGGGGTTATTGACTATGAAAGCAACTCCTCAAATGTGTGTAGCACACTCATTTGTGCCAGGGTCCAACTAGGGAGTACACAGACTAGTGGGGAAGATGGACATAAAAGCAGGAAATTACAATATGTAAGTAGTTACAATACATAAAATATGAAGTTATAACAGGGAATATTAAGAGCAAGCACAAAATCCCTAGATGACTTGGAGGTGATGGGAGCTCTGTTTGGGGGTTCTAAGAGAATTTGCTAAAAAAGGCTTTGAAGAATGAATAGGAGTGTGTTGTTTTGTTGTTGTTTTTTTTTTGTTTGTTTGTTTGTTTGTTTTTAAGGAACTACCACTTTTGGCAATTTCTTTTACCATACACAGAGTGAAGAGGAGAAGCAGAGGAAGGAGACTTATATGTACTGCGCAGATGCTGCCTGCCAGGCTGCATTCAACACCTTGCACATTTTAATTCTTGTGTTAGCCCTGTGACATGGAGTTTTCAAAGGGAGGAAACTTAGGATCTAAAAGGGTAAGTTGAGTAATTTACCCCAAATCACAGAGCTGGCAAATGTTTCTGGCTCCCTGTCTTTTTTTATTTGTGGAGTTTATTAGCATTAGAATGATGCTAACTCATTAGAAACACATTTAGCAAATGATGTTATTCAGAGTCAATCCTATAAAATCCCCTCACCTGTTCACAGCAACTTCAAGGCTCTGAAACACTGTCCTGTGCCCAGGCCTACAACTTGAGTGGGGAGATCCCTTGTCTGGCAAATCAGGGGCAAAGCCAGGACTAGAGTCTCAATCTCTTGACTCCCACCCCAGTGCTCTCTACATGGCACCATATTGGGTGTATCTTGTCCCTTTCACATCTCTGGTGCTGTAACAAAGGACCCTGAAGCTCTGCAGATCCTGGGTGCCTTCTGCAGCCTCCTTAACATAAAAAACCACTTAGCACAGGATTAAGATTGAGCACATTTCATTCTATAAAAGGGTACGGTTTGAACTCCTATGATGACCACTCCTGGGCCTTGCTACCTAACCCTTTTAGTTTAAGTCCTCTGAGAAATGAGGTTGGGGAATGAAGAAGTCCCCCCTCAAAAGAATTTTATACAAAATAATGGGGTGTGTTTCTGTGTTCACAAAATGCCTGGTGCTCAGTTCATTTTTCTTTCCTTTATCTTTTGGAGAGCCATGAACTATATCCAGGGTACACAGGATAACCTCACTCCCTCAGGGACCCATGCAGCCTTGCAGAAAGAGGGCTTTTATTTCCTTGTGCAGTAATTATCCACATACTGCAAAGTCTGGATCTGGAGTCCCAGAGCAGATCCATGGTTTTCAAATTGGTTCAAAGAAGCTCTGAGGTCCTGGGAGGTGGTAAGATGGGGGACATCAGTAGTCAGGGATTTGGGCCACACCTAATGCAACAAGAGATTTATATGTTGGACTTTCAAGTAGTATTTTAAGAGAGACATAAAGTACTGAAAATAGAAAGTTGCAAACCTCTGTTGGAGAGTCATAAAGAGTTTAACATCTGTGCTTCACGTCTCAAACCAGGTTGCTTTCTCTCTCCTCTTCCTTCCTTTCTGCTCTTCCTAAGGACAAAAGCCCAGCTCCCACTGTCTTTACCAACCCTAACATGAAAACCAGTCACAAGGAGAAAGAGGAGCTAACAAGAGCCCAGAAAAGCCACTGTGTGCTTGGACGGTCAGTCTTTAAATGTTGTCTTTTGTCCTGACCCAGCTGTGAGGTTGTGTTGACTATGTGGGCTGGAGACGAGGAAGAGGGTCATTTGGGACCTAAGATGATAAGGTGAGACCTGGGAAAGTGTTAAAAATGAGTAAGTGACTGTGGGAGGAAAAATACCTTCTTGCAGGATGCTCCTCATTTGCTCTGACACCCAGTCAGATGGAAAATACAGACTTTGCAGCCAAGAAGAACTGAGGTCAATCTCTGGGCCTGCCAGCTGTGCAGGTGTGTGTGATCTCCAGCAAACTATTAGGTCCTCACTGCCTCATCTGCAGAATGGGTATAGCATTGCTCTCCCAGAATTGGTATGAGTATATGAGTTGTGTGTGTGTGTGCGTGTGTGTGTGTGTGTGTATAAAAAGAATATGTGAGATATTGATTGGAAAACAATCGGTACCTATCAGCTGCCACTGAATAAACATCAGTCTCCTTTTTCCATCCAGCTACCATGTTCTGCAGGATGTACATGGAATATTGGGTTGTGGCAAGGATTGAATGAAATGATGTAAATCAGATTTCTAGTGTATTTTTTGGCACACAGTAGGTGTTTAATAAGTGTTATCTTCTCTGTACATACTCCCTCCTCTGCACTTCAACCACTTCCAACCTGATTATCTCATGCCTCGACTATTGACTCAGCCTCCTAGTGGGGGTCCCTGTCCCAAAGCCCTGTTCCCATCTCCCTGGGATGTGCAATCATCCCAATCTTCCCCAAAACAAATGGACAAAACAAAGAGACAAATGGACAAGTTCCACTAACAAGTTAATCAGTTGCAGCATAATCTGATTTAAATCTCTATTTATGTTTCAGGCAAATACATGAGGCCAGTGTTAAAAGCCTTCCCTTTTTCTTAATTAATGATGACCTTGAGCTTAAAGAAATAAGCAGTTTCCTAAGGCTCTTGACCTTGGTGGAGGAATAGTTGAGCTTTGAGATCCCATTAGGTCTGTCTGCAGCCAAAGAATCTTGTACAACATCACCCAGCTACCTAACCTGGGCAGGCTGAGCAGGGCACTGAGAGTGGAATGATCTGGATTCTCGCATTAGCTCATGGAACTCCAAACCGTTATGTTACCTGGAAATAAGAAGGGCCCCTTTCCCTACGTGTCTGCACCCAGGTTTCAGGCCAATTTCGAATTGGCCTGATGCTCTCTGTCCTCTGAACCTTTGCCAGAACTATTCCCACCCTCTGACTAACATGCTCTGTGTTTACCTGGTTAATCATTAAGTGCCAAGATTCCACTCAATTGTCCCTCACCTCCTCCAGAAAGCCTCCCTAGATGACTCCAGGCAGAATCCAGTGCTCTCTCCTCTGGGTTTCCAGAGCCCTGAGTCTAAATCTCAATCATGACTCTTCACTTGGTATATACATTTGATTAGAGGCCTGTCTCCTAATACTGGAAGCTCTCATGTGTCTCCATCTTCATTTGTCACAGAATAATTGCTCAGATAATACTTACGGAATGAATGCATTAATGAACACATGCAGGGTGAGAGGAAGGGAGGGAGGGGGAGCATCAGTGCATGAGTGCAGGGTTTTGTTAGGTTCTGGCTTCAGAGTCTATGAGACGAGTCATTCTTGCAGTTCTTCCATTGCTGACTTTGCACCTCCCAGGGGGTCAATGTCCCCATGCTCACAGCATCTCAGCCCTACACCATGAAGTCTGGGTCTGACTCTGGCATTTGGCCTTGGAGCCTGGCTCTAAGTCTCTGTGATCGCTATCTGCCCTGCCACCAACTGCTGCCCACCCCAGCCCCCACCACCCCGGACATGGACTCTCTATTCCTGGCCAACTTGTCCCAGGCCAAGGAGTTCCACTTGTCTCTCCAACTCCTGACTTCTCCCTCCCATTTACTGTCCTGGCTGGTGGCAGGGGCTGCTTCCTGCCCATCAATAGCCCTCTCAGATTATGATTATCATGCCCCGCTCATTATAGCTGGGATAGAGCTACATTCTCACCTGCTAGGCTTTCCCTGACATTAGGAGTCCCTGGAGTCAGCGCTGTTCCCAGGGTCAGATGCCCTGACATACAGCCCAAATCAGTGTCTAATTCCATCCTGCCTTCCAATAGGAATTTTTACATGCTTAGCTGAATCCTGAGATAGGAGGGGGGAAGGCAGTCAGGTCTAGAGGTCACATCCAGTGAACCCTGGCCGCAGGTGGGCACACATGGTGGGTGTTCCAGTTTGACCAGGCCATGGAATATGAAAAATTGTACTTGGTCCAAACCTCAGGCTGTGTGCCTTTGGACAACTTACTTTACCTCTCTGTGCCAAAGCGTTTTCATCTGTGCATTGGAGAACAGAGCACATAATAGCTCCTTCAGAGGATTGTTGTGAGCAGGAAATTAGATTCTGCATAGCAGCTTCGGTGCTTGGTGCATGGTGAGCCCTCAGTAAACGTGAGCCTTTTTCTACATCACCCTGACTGTTGTCATTATTATTGTTGCAATTGTCATCAGGAAGGGTGGCCTGTGACTCCAGGTACATCTCCTGCGCTTCATCTTTTCCTCGAGAGTCTCATTAATATTCTGAAGACCAATTCAGGGAAGCAGGAGCAACACACCAGGCTCAAAATTAATCAAGTTCCTGTCAGTCCAAATGAACTTTTCTCACTGATTCTCAGATCTTCTGCATCTTGCTACTGGGTGCATTTTTCCTACATAATGAAGTTTGGACAGCGCTGGCCGGCCACTGCCGGCTCCTGCCCAGTCCCCAAGTGTGACCTCCACGCAGTCACAGCTGTTCCCCACCCCCTGGCATCTGGCTGCCTTCTCATCCAGGGTGATGCACCCCCAGCAGATTAACATAATGTCCTTGTAATTCTGCATCCAAGACACATGCCACTTTCCTTCGACACATTTGGAAAGAGGGCAAGTTCTACTCTGTAAGGACCATCACTTATTTTGAACTGGAAGAAAATAATTTATTTGGTCAAAAGTTGTTGTGCTTTTCCATTAAGGGTACACATTTACCTTTTGTGATGGGAAATGAGGCCTCTTAGAGCCCATATCATCTGTCTCCAAGATCATTCCAGCATAGGGGTTTATTCCTCGGTATATTTCAATAAATGAGACCAACAACTAAGAAACCAGGTTCAAAAAATTAAACGTACCAAGCTGAACAGCAGAGCAGAGTGTGTTAGCAGGGGTCTCCTGCCCCAGGTATTTCTACAAAAACCATAAAAATATCCTATATCTAAGTGGAAATCAATTTACATTCTTTCTATCAGACATTCTGATACCTGGGCTCTGGGGCTCTTTATATAGAAATGCTATTGAAGTTTGCTGTGCCATCCACCCACCAAACCAACCAAGAGGATTTCCCCAGTGTTGTTTTCTAGCTCCCAGCCTGGGCTGTCTGGTCTGGCGCCCCCACCCTCTTAGAGGCTGAGATTTTGTCAAAACTGAAAATTTCACCACTTAAATGAAACCTTGATATCTCAGGTGTGTACCACCCTTCCTCTACCTCTTCCTAACTTTTCTACTGATGTACACTCTTCGGGCTATGGAAATCTTGAGCTTGAACACCAAAGAAAACCACTTCCGCCATTCAGATATTCCCAGTATGACTCAGGCACAAGAAAGAGGTTAAGTAAGTTGCTCAGAATCATGCAGCTAATAACTAGCGAAACTGGTCTTTGAATCCAGGTTTGCATGATTTTCAAATGATTCCTTTCCCCTGGAAGGCAGGCTTAGTGCTGCTGAGATGCTGAGACTTATCTGCTTTCCCTGAAGCAGTGGACTTTACAGGCTACCACCCGATCCCCGCCATCTGCTCACTTCTGGAGGGCTTCTTCAAACGCCAAGCATCCCAGGGGGTGGCCTTAATGTCCCAAAATATTCTTGACACTCAAGCACTCCCTTGCAAAGAAAAGCCGGGCCCAAACTCCTATAGGAAGTTGACTTAAAAGCCTTAGAAGTGGGGACGGAGAATGGAAAACCACTCAGGTGGTGGTAGGCTTGCATCGCAGGGAGGGAGCATCCCAGCTCTCACCTCCAGCACGGGCTGGGGTTTGCATTTGTGTTTAATAACAACTTTGATCTCTCTGCCAGCGGCAGCGGTCATTGAGAAATCCTGACATAAAGAAGGTATCTAGGAGATAAAGTTCTGCAAGCGATGATTACTAGCACTTAAGTTCTCTTTTTGTTGAAAGGAAGAATCCCAGATTGAACAGTGCATTGAATGATATGACAAGCAAGTACTTGATCCCTGTCCAGCTGGAGGGGGGATTGTACCCATCAGCAGCTTTTTAGCTAAGGATGTCTTTATATTTCCCTTCTTTGTCTGGGCCTCTCTAGTTCCTCCTTTTACTTCATGTCAGCACTATATAGTAGGTATGCCAAGTGGTTTTGAAATTTAAATTACAGTCTCTTTTTCAGATGTTATTGGAAAGAACATGTAATTTATAACCACGTGTTAGGAGTACAGGATGTTCATGGTCCACTGCCAATTTTTCTTTTGTAAAGTTAATAAAACTTTCATAAAACACTTATACACTTGTATATTTCATGGTAAAGATTTTTTTTTTATCTCATAGGCTAATGTAAAGATTTATTAAAACCATTTTTTTGTTAAGAGGAGTGTCAATAGTTTGCAGCTGAGTGTAATTTTGAATCCGTGGAAGATGACGGTCTGATGGAAAATGACAGTAACAGCTTTGTTGATTTAGTACTAAAAATAAAGGAGCCTTTCAAACGAGAGAATGCTCTAATATCCAGAGCGGGCTAGGACTCACTCAGGCCAATGGAGGCAAGCTGGGGGAGCCGGCCACCAGCACTCCAGCCCCTGGCAAGAGCAGAGCTGGGCTGGCTGGAGCCCAGGTGGGAGGGTGAGCAGAACCCCTGGGGTTAGCAGGAAGGAAGGCAATTGCTGGAGAGGGAGAGAAGGGCCCAGCACAGTGTCTGGGGCGGGCATTTACCCCTGTGACAGGCAACTCTGATTGGGATCTGCCTTCCCTCTTCCCTCATGGGTACATTAGCCCTTCTGGCACACCTCCCACACACACCCCCTCACCACCACCTCTCCTGATCCACAGCTACTCCAAACTGGTCCCCACTGGAGGATCATTTCAAGGAACCTCACTTAACTTTTTTTCTGGGTTTTTGTAAACCCCAGCATAACTTTTTTCTTTTTTGCAGCTGCTAATGGGTGTGCTGTCCTGGGTGGAGTTGAGGATTGGGGTCAGATTCAATGATTTGAAGGAATAAATAGATCTTTCTGAGAAAGAAGATCTTTCTGTTTTCTTCTCCAGGAAATGCAGTGATGTCCCCTACTTCCAGGCCCGTCTCTGAGAGCAGTCTGAGATGAGACGTGTAAACAGACTTTGCAACCCGCGGACAGGAGGCATGGGAGCTCTTCATCTTCCAGCCTCCATCCAAGGTCCTTCAGAAGAGACAGTGGGCTCACGGCATCCTGCTTGCTGGGAGACCCTCACTCCCTCAAATGTTGGAATAGGCTGAATGTATAAGCAGCTTGAGAAATTAAAAGCAATTGAAGAGGAAGGGATGATTTTTAACTGTGAGCCATGGATCTTTGCATTAGTAAGTCCTATGACCTCTCTTTTATAGATGGGAAAGTGGGACTAATGTGAAGTTTAAGCTGAAGATCATAAAACTTACAAGGACAACAAGGTTTCAAACTTGAGCCATGCTAACTCCAAAACTTCCTTTTTTCCACTCCAGAATAGCAAATAATGCATAGCTACAGGCTAAGCATCATGCTAGGCACCCGACAAGCATTCTCTCCGGCAGCCCTTACAGCACCTCTGCCATACCACTCTTTATCACCACATAAGGTGAGCAGCCCTGAAAGGGCTGCACAGTTCAGCGTGAGTGTCCTCCGCCCGTCCTGGCTGCCACAGAGGGATCAAGTGTGCTCCCGATGAATGGCTGCAGGGCTGGGAGCACCTTTCCTGGGAGGCAACGGGGAGCGTGAAGCTCTGCCTGGCCTCTTCTCCTGTAGTTGATGGTTGGCCCATGGGTTCGACTTAAGAATTCGGTTGCTAACTGTCTCATTTCTCCCCTTGGATCTCTGCTCCTTCCCCTCACGCTGCCCTCCACTTCAGGCCTGCTGGCCTCTCTTCTCTCGTTTTTATTTCTCTGTCCTGGCCAGTCCCTTCTTTTTTCCCTTCTCAACCAAGTAGGCTGTCTCGGCAACAACATTTCTCCTGGCAACCCTCGCTGGCACCACAGAGGCAAAGGCCAGGCACATTCCTGACTTAGGGGTGCTGTTTCCTGCGTGAGAACTTTGAGCCACCTCCCTCAGCCCACATACTTGACAAACTTCCGTTCTTCCCTGGGCTTCTGCTTAAATGTCACTGCTGCAGACCTTTCACGACCCCTGTGACCAGACCAGGCCATCTCTGTGTATAATTTCACCTCATTTCGTGTTTCTCATTCCTTATCACAGCTATAATTAGGTAATTCATTATTAAACTGTTTGTTTGCTATCTATGTTGCCTGCAAGACTAGAAACTCCGGGAGGGAAGGGGCCAAATTGGTCTCATTCGATGCTGTTATCCCATGCCCAGCATGATATAGGGTTAATTCTCTCAATAACCTCTCCAGAGGCCAAACGTCTCTCCCCTTCCAGACAAAGCCAAGATGGCCTCCTGACCTCACACAGTAGCCCAATTTGTAACTGTGCACTGGTCACGTGTACGAGTGTCACTGAGTCTTAATTGGGGGAGATTCTGGTGACAGTTTCACCTTTAGGCTTCTGAGGATGAAGGTGCAAACTGCCATGTGGTGAGAGGTGAAGGAGTTAGCCCACGGCCCAGCCTGCTCCCACGTCTCCACATCTCGGAAAAGTGGAGGTACCAGAAGCTCTGGGCCCCTGAGTGAAAATGTAGAAGAGAAATTGGGATGCCAGGACAGGAAGCCCCAGAGAAACAAGTAGATGATCCCAACACAGTCCCTGTCAATGTCTGCAGGGCAAAAGACAGTGCAGCTGGGACCCAGGAAGCCAGCCAGGAGCACAGCCTGGCCCGTGTGAGTGGGAGGTCGGCTGACACAGGCCTTCCCTTCACTAGCTCTGAGGGAGGCCAACCGAGCAAGCCAGGCCTAGGTATGCCGCTTTGCTCGTTGCTATTGCTGCTGTTTTTAAAGCTATCGTTTCTAGGTGAGGCAAGCGTGGCCCAGCAGAAGTTGCTGCTTCTAGAGCCAGAGGGTGCAGCAGTCCCGTCTTGGCTACAGAGCATTGGAGCTGGAGCCCGGGGCCATGCACTGAGCCTCCTAAACAGTGCTCTTAGCTCCACCAGGCAAAGGCCCCTCTAGTGAGATCATACAGCCCCCCTGGAGTGTCTGCCATAGGGGAATATTGGCTGGGCTGGAAGATCCGTCCCTTCCCCAGCTGTCTAACTGGAGAGAGTTTACAGGTTCCATAGCTTATTAACTTTGTCATCAAATTACTTAGCACCTCTACATCACAGGTGTAGTTATCAGCAGGGCTGGTTCCATGGCAGGTGACCTGTGCATCCCTATGTTCAGAAGGGCCCTGCGCTTAGTTGAATGCTCTGCTCTTTCTGTCTTAAAATGCTCAGTGTTTTCTTTTTAACAAGGGGCTCTTTATTTTCATTTTGCGCCAGGCCTTGCAAGTCATGTAGCTGGTTCTTATAATCAAATACATATTTATTACAAGAGTATTTACTCAGGGTGAGGAACAATGAGATAAGGCAGATATATACCTGGCACAGGAGAAGGGCCCAACATTATGAGACCTTATTATTATTGTCTCCTGAGTTATCTGCCAAGTACATGATACCTCCTCTCCAGACTTCTGGCAGGTGACTGGTGAGAAAGGACAGCTCTAGGCTTCCAAGACAGTCACTGACAGGGCCACTTTAATCTTTGAGTAGGAATCAAACTGGGTGAAGAACCAAGACTTTGGCTGAACTCATGTGCATCTCCCCAGGAAGCCCGCAGGGTGGGAAGCAGATGCCTCGGATGACAGATTGACCTAGAATCAAGTTCACACTCTCCCCTCCTTGGTGCCTAATCCCCAGTAGCCATGTGACTCTGCTATCCCCAGAGTTTACCTTTTCTGATGCTGTTTGGTCAGACCAGTTGCTCATCTGTGGTCTCCCATGTCAAAACCAGTCACTGGTTATGCTTCCAAGCTAGGTACATGCAAGGTAAGAAACACAGGCAGCAGAAAAGCTGGCTTCCCTCTTCCCTCTTCATTCACCCAGGGGATGAGCTAGCATGGCCCCATCTCTATCCAGGCCTCTCTGACCCCACTCCGGTTCTGCCAGTGGGTGTAGTTATGGCCAGGGCTGACACTTGCCTTTACTCTTCCCGTCCCTCCCCATCTCATTCCCCAACCTCTGTCTTAATCCCAGTGCTAGAATGCCCTTGTCCACTTGATTCTGAGAACATTATCACTGTCTCCCATCCCTCTGATGTGTTGTCTAGAGAACCAAACCCCCTTGAAGCAAGGACGCATTTTCTATTATGTTTGACCAAAATCTATTTTTGAACTACTTTTTTTATTCATACCAGCTGGCAGCATAGTGTAGCCCCTAGAGTTTTTTGTGTAATCCCAGATATACTTCAATGAAGGGAGAGGCCAGGAGAGGCAGGAGGTTTCTGTGGTTATAAGGTATCTGAGGAGCCAGGGAGGTATCCGCAGAGCACAGCTTTGAAAAAGGGTCTCTGAAATGCAGCCCAGTGCTCTTTCTCCCCGCTGCGTGATGTTGTCTCTATTGAAAGATTCTCCTTCCCCAAACATAGAGTACAACACTCCCATTGAATGCATTGCCAATGATAAACTATGTACGGACAAATAACAACAGTGACAAAACCGCCTAGAGAGACAAGGCAGTCTGTGTCGGGGAAGAAAGAGAAAAATAAATGAAATTAACAGTGGGAGACAAAAACAGAGTAAAACCCAGCAATTAGATTAATCATAGACTTCCAGGAAATTGGCCCAAATTTCTTTAAAATCTTGTTGATTGTTATTCAGATTGAAGGGTTCCCTGAGAGATTAGCCAGAGCCCACCAAGCTTGCATACCAATCTGCATCCCACTTGCCAGCGCTCACATCCCAGAGCCGTGTCCCTGAGACAGTGGATCACCTGTGTAGGGAAGAGGTCCAGTAGATAGAGCCCAGTACTGGGGGCAGGAGGTGGCATTTCTAGTCCAGGCTCTTGGCCCACTCTCTTTGAGATTTTGAACAAATCATTCCTCTCTGGACCTCAGTTTCCACATCTGTTAAATAGGCAATCTACCTGTCTTAAGGCAGTGGGTTTTGAGAGGTCAAAGAGGAGAATACAAATGTGGAAACCCTTGGATAGGATGGAAGGGCTATGTAAGCAGAACATAGCAATTGAAGTATTTTTAGGGTCAGAGAGAAAGTGGGGTATTTCTCAAGGTTGAAATATGCCCCTTCCAAGCACAGGGGGGCATATCTGATAGAGAAAACTCAGGTAGTACTAGCCCTAGTCAGTTGCTACAGAATGTTTCAAAGCCTTCAGAATTAGTAAAACTTTCAGTATATCTTTACCCAAATAGTCCCCCCTCTTTTATGATCTGCATTTAAAAGAAAATTGAATGACCTATCTCTGGATTTATTAATGCTTAAATCATTAGCATCTTGGCTCCAGAATGCCCTTGGGTTGCCAGAGAGATGTCAGAGTTTTGAAATGCCTGGAAGTCGCCCCTCACCCAGAGTGAAATAATCCAAGCATAAAATGGTTTGGGTTTGGTTTGAAGGATTGAATGCCTGAGTTACTCTTAGAACTGAACTCTACAAATATGGCCATTTTTGGCTTATAGTTGAAAAAAAAAATGTTATTGGCTGTCTACTAGGTGTTAGGCTCTGTGCTAAGTACTTTACATGCATTATTAAGCTTAATCCTTACAAGAACCCAATGTGGTAGATTCTATTAAAATTCCTATTTTAAGGATGTAAAAAGCAGGACATCCTTCAAGTATTGTGAAAAAGATTTTGACCAACTTTTCTCTTGGCTTCTGTCTTTGAATCATATGAAAAGAATAAATAATCTGAGGGCTGAAATAGACCACAACAACCATACAGTATTACATTTCCCAAAATATATCTCTGCTAGATTTACTAGATATTATTAGCATTTGGACATCAAATAAACTAGAGGGGAAAAAAATAAGGAGGCTTCTTCGCTACAAGACTTCTCAAAGCTTTGAAATGAATGTTCGTCATGACTCAGCACTTTTAAACCTTATTTGATGATAGGTCTTTTTCCAAAGTATCCTAATATTCTTCAGAAAATTATCTTTAAAATGGTGATATAGATCATCACATTCTTTTATAAAGGAAGACACCAAAGCCCAGCCAGGGAGAATGATTTGTCCTCTAGTTCCAGGGTATTAATAGTAGAGATAGCAACTCAGAAGTTCTAAGTCCAGATCTAGGCTGGATTTCATGTTTCACTACAACAAAAGAAGGTGTGGCAAAAAGGCCAGTGTGGGCCCTCCACACATTCAAGCCACTGGGACCATGCACAGATCACAAATCACACATATTTGCAGGATCAAGCTACCTTAAGCCAGAAGAGAAGGTTTTATTTTGAGAAAATCCTTTGTGCTTGAAGAAACTGTTTTACTCAAAACTCTCCACAGAAATGGAATCAAAGAATGGAGGAGGAGGGAAAGAGTGAGAGAGATTTTAAGGAATTAACTCATGAGTTATGGATTTGGTGGGCAAGTTCACAATCTTCAGGATAGACCAGCAAGCCAGGAAACTGGGAAGCATTGATGTTGCTCCTGGATGCAGAATTCCTTTTTTCCTAAGGTGACCTCAGTTTGTTTTCTCTTGAAACCTTCAACTGGTTGGACAAGGCCCACCCATATTATGGAGGGTAATTTGCTTTATTCAAACCCTGTTTATTTAAATATTAATCTCATATTAAAAAGCATCTTCACAGGAATATCCAGGCTGGTGTTTGAACATATATCTAGGTATCGTGGCCTAGCCAAGCTCACCAATAAAATACTATCCGCAGAGCTATGTTCTGTCCTATCCTTACTGTTTCAATGACGTCTCTGTACATTTCCATCCTCATCCAAGAATGTGAGAGGCACCCCCAGAAAGCACTTACTGCTCTGGGCTTCAAGCTATACCTGCTGTGGTCTCAGTGGTACAGTGGAAGTGCCTTGTGGGTTTCCTCAGCTGGATATAAAGGACTTCTACCACATTCTCCTCCTTCAATCAGAATAATTCTATTTCTATCTGTTCTATACAAGTCTTCCTTTTAAACTGATGCTAAACTTTGTTGAAAATTCTCTTGGTCTACACAAGAACACTAGTTCCTCCAGTATCTTCCAACTCAAAGTGCATTCTCAGGACCAGCAGCATCAGTACCACACAAGAACTGGCTACAAATCCAGAATCTTAGGTCTCACTCTAGATGTGTTGAATCAGAATCTGCATTTTAACAAGATCACCAGGTGACGGGTGAACATATTAAGGACTGAGGAGCACTGCTCACGACCTCAAGCTCTTAGAAGAGAAAGCAGCACAGTGCCAGACATATAATAGGAAACTGAGAATTAATTTTTTCTCGAATGATGATCTGACTTTGGAAACTGATGCCTAGAGGGGTAAGAGGTAACACAATTAATTGGTAGAATATTAATTAAATATTCTTAGAAGAAAATAAAATTCTCTGATTAGGTATGTGATTCTTGTATAGGAATCTGCTTCCTCTCTGGAGAACCCAAGTCATAGCTGAAAATTCTTAAGTCTCCAGTCTGAAATCAAGATGTTCCAGTTGAATCATACAAATTCTTCCTATTTATGGAAGAATTACTTATGAAGAGTTTTGTCTAGCAAGCAAAATCACTCAGCTAGAATGAGCAGGCTTCCCTGGGAGGTCCCTTGGCAGGAATGAGAACTGAACTATATCTTCACCTGTAGATATACTCAAGCTGCAATAAAAATTCTCCCTTTCGCAAATCTTGAGTCCAGCTGCCCTTTCTGTAAGATGTGAGAAATTCTGAGCAGATGATCAGTCAAGGAGTTAATTTGCTGCTGTGCTAAACTTCTGGCATTGAAACTGTCATAGGGGAGGAGGGAAAGCAAGTGGAGAAATCTTTGATCCTCAGTTCAGCCAGCTTCTTCCAGAAAGTTGAATGGGAGATCAAACATGAACAGCACTGTGGACCCTGGGCTCTGTCCGTGGTTACAGGAATCCAATATTACAATATTCATCCACCTTTGACAGAATTCATCCCAGGAAGCTTGCCAAGAAAAAAGCTTGACTAAGAAGAGGGCTGAAGCCATGACAAATAAGGGAGAAGGAGAAAGGGTTTCAAACATCCTTGGGTTGACTTCTCTGGAATATTCCTTTTGTGAGTCTCCTTCCTTACACAGCCAGCATTTCTTACAAAACCCAAAAGAGGCAAAGATGAAGCTGAATGATCACTTGTATTTCTAGACTCAACTAAAACTTTAAGGGCCTGGTCTTGGTTTTTCTGTTATTTAAGAGTCTTTTCTGATATTTAAGAGTCACACAATATCTTTTCTGATATTTAAGAGTCACACAATATCAGCCCAGGGGATGGACTTATTATTCAAACATTGCACTGTGTAACATGGGTCGCTCCAACACTTCTGTTCCGATTACGTGCGATATTCACCATCAAGACGCTCACATCTCTATAGCCCTTTGTAGTTTATAGAGCACTTTCATGTTCATTATCTCATTTGTCCTGAAGTGAGATCTGTGTGCTCTGGGATTCAGGGCTACTTGCTGGCTGCCTCCTCATTCCATTTTCACTCTAAGAATCTTGGTCCTAAGTGATGTACGGGACAACTTGATCAGAGTCCAGCAAACCCTACAAGTGGAGTGACAGCTACTACAGATGCAAGATCTCAGTCACTGGAATATAGCCAAGTACATTGATATTTGGCAGAAAGCATGGCAGAGAGAGCAGTACCTTTTGTAATTTTCTGAGTATCCATGCTTATATAACTGTATCCTGGTACACTCAGACTCACTGCATGGAGCAAATACTGTGTAAAAGCTCTACCTTGGGACATAATCTCTACTCAGAGACTTGGACCTGAACCAGGCTCTTCAGCTTACCTACCTCTCAAATGTCCCGGATACTTATTCTAAAACTGATTCTTTCTTTCTTTGCTCCCGCTAAAAGTACCCACTATGGCCCTGAGATCTGCCTTTACAACACTGACCTCTTATCAATGTCAACTACAACCTAGCTAACCCATACTTCAGTATTATTCTCTTCTTATTAAGCCTAGCTTAAGGGACACTGTGCACCAAAGGGCAAACATCAGTCTTTCTGGGGGGGATAAAAAAACAAACAAAACAGAATTCTGAGAAAACTTCCATAAATCCACAGTGTGGTATGATACGCTGCAGAGCCACACAGTAAAGGGTGCCACAATCTGGGAAAGGAGAAATTAGCAGAACCCAGGGAGCTCTGGACCTGTTAACTCTGGTAGGCCACCCAGCTCACCCATCATTAGGTGAGTTGATACAACTAATACTTACGGGTAACGAAACATAATCCCTTCCCTCAAGAGGCTTAACATCTCAAAGAAGACAAATATTAAACATGCAGTTACAGTCCTGGGAGATGGTTGCTGTGATAGAGATTTCCCAAGTGCTATTGGAGCATGTTGCAGGTAACTACCTCACTGGAAGACGTTAGGGGGCCACTATTTACAGTAGAAGTAGCTAAGGAAATTTACTGGTCTGGAGACGTCCTTGGCATTGATTCACAGACCCTGGCCATGTCATGCCAGTTTATAGCACACAATTTTTTCTAGCAGAATTTGAGATTTTATCCTTTTACAATGAGGTTTCTTAGCCCAGCAAGGACTCCCAAGTCTCCCCAACCCAGAGCAGCTGCAGAATGACTCACAGAAGGCAATAATCACCCAGCTTCTGAAACAAGTAGTCTCTGCAGCATAAACCTTGTTAGAGGGCCCATCTGGCTTCAAGGTAGAGAAAAGTTTGTTGGTTCTGTCTTCTGGTAAAGCACGAACACTCCAGATCTGCTGACTGCAAGCCTTGAGATCTTGGGTAATTCATTTGTCCTCTCTTTAGTGGGTATTCTGACACCCTTCTCACCAAATTGCTTGTGAAAATTAAAAGAAAAATGCCTGATACACATGGCTGAAGATTTTAAAAGACTTATTGTTCTTTCTTCTCTTCCCTTTCCTAAATTTGGTAGAGATTCTAGAACATAAGAGTTGGAGGAGAACTTGAGATCGTCTAGGTCAAGTTTTGTCCTTTTACAGATTTAGAAGCACAGTTTAGAATTAGTCTGATCCACAATCCCCGAATTACTCCAAACATAATATTCAGCAACTATTATTATCTGCTTAAATTAAATCACTCTTACTATATGAATGTGGCTTATTTGTCTAATAGCTTTCTCATTCATAAAACAAAGATAATAGTCCAGACTCTGAGGTAATATTGTGAATTTTCTATTAGATGATATAGGTAAAGTATCAATAGTTCTATTAAGTGTCAAGCCTTGTTTAAGCCTTCCTTGAGCATGAGGAGGTAGGGGAACCAAAGAACTTGTACTTGTCCTATCTGACATTTTGAAAATCCAGATTATTTAGAAATGTATGGGGTCTGACAACTAAGTTCATGAACTTGCCACCATGCACTTATGTTGGCAGCACTGTTCAAACACTGTCAGGGGGTTTCTTAACCTTGGTGCATCAGCGTTTCTCCCTTCATGTTGACATGTGGGGGTGTCTTTCTGAGTGGCATTCATTACTTTTGTTGCATGTTTTTGTGTGCCTTCATGAGAATATCGGAGCTTGAATTAGAGTAACAGACAAATATTCATCAATTTCTTGTTGAACTTAGCAAACATATAAGTGAAATCAGGGATGTGCTAGTTCAAGTTTATGGGGATAATTCCATGTAGAAAACAGCAGTGTACAAATTGCTCAAATGTTTTTCTGAGGGGAAAGAAAGTGTCGCTGATAAAGAGAGGTCAGGGTGGCCAGTGATGAGAAGAATTGACTAAAACATTGAAAAAAGTCATCAAGTTGTGTGTCAACATTGTCAGCTGACTGTGAGAAGCATAGCAGACCTAGTAAACATTGATAGAGAAACAAGAAAATCTAAACTGAAAATCTTAGCCTGAGAACAAGGTGTTAGTCTTTCATCATGACAATGCACCAGCTCACAGGGCACTGTCTATGAGGGAGTTTTTAGCCAGTAAACAAATAACTGTATTGGAACACTCTCACTACTCACCTGATCTTGCCTGCAATGACTTTTCGCTTTACCTGAAGATAAAGAAAATATTGAAAGGAAGATATTTTAATGACATTCAGTACATCTAGAGGATGATGGTCCTAACACCCATTTCAGAACAAGAGTTCCAAAATTGCTTTGAAGGGTGGATTAGGCAGTGGTGTCGGTGCTCAGCTTACCAAGAGGAGTACTTCTAAGATGATCACAGGGATATTCAATAATGAGGTAGGGAGCATTTTTTTCTAGGATAAATTTGTGAACTTAATTGTCAGACCTCATATAGCCTAGAGTGTTAAGAAATTCTGCCATAACACTTTTGGAACAATAAAAACAGTAAGAGGGAAACTTCCCCATTTGCACCAGGTAGTGAAAGGCTGGATGTCTCAGAACTAAGGGGGAAACTGACAAGTTTCTATCCTTTCTCTCCCTGCCTACCCCAATAGAAAGACAGAACTGGCAAGGAAGCGCCAGAAGGTTTAGTTTATGCAACTTTGCCTTCTGAGTTTCACGGCAAGAACCCCTTGAGATTCTATTAACAGTTTACATTTTACTTTAACTTGCTCCAGAGAGCTAGATCCATAACTACAAGCAAGAAGGTTTTGTCTGGTAGCCCGGAATTCTTATAATTATTATTGTTGGCAGAGGTGTTCATTTTCATGGCTGGTTGCCTGACATCAACAGATAGAAAAAAGAGAAGTCTTTAATTTCAACATGTTAATATTATGATTGTTTAGTTCCTTTTATACATCAAATGCTACCCACCACTTAACAAATGTCAAAATAGGAACTCAAGGGTCCAGAAGGCTCTGAATTAAAATCCTGTATCTGCCACTCACAAGCCATGAGATCTTAGCCACCTTGTGTGGGCTTCTGTTTTCTTATCTGTTGAATGAAAGGCAGTATCTCAGAAGGGCCTTTAAAGGTTCAAATAAGAAACTGTCTTTGACACATGGTGGGGCTAAAAATATAACCTTCCCTTCCCTTTTTCAAAACCAGGCACTCTGGAGTGAGGGTGGTTTGTATCCTGCTTTCTTGACTATCTAAATATGGAAACTTAACTACCCCTCCATCTTGTAAAATAGGATAACAATAGCATTTGCCTTATGGGAGTTGATTAGCTCACATAAGGTAAATGAGGTGAATATATACATTTTCACAATCGTTATGCTATACAAGTTATTGATATAGGTAAAGTGCTTCGAATAACTCCTGGCTCACTCTATGTAAGAGTTGGCTATTTGTGTGGTTTCTTTCCTTCTTCCTTCCCTCTCTCTATGGATTTTTTTTCTTCCACTATCCTAATATGACAGAAGATCTCTTCCTGACAACACAATTCATTTGGAATCATCAATTTTCAGACCATTGATCTCCTCTCAGCATCAAAAGAGTTAAGATCCTTTCAAAACCAAATGCCTGAACCACATGCCGCTCTCGTTCCTTTATAGAGGCTGAGGCCTTGATCATTTCTTAATGTAACTACTTCAGGAAATTTGTTGCGCTAATAATGTTAATATGCCTTATTTCTACACTGCTCACGCCCTGAGCTCTCAATCACTTCAAAACACAGTGATTGAAATTTTTCAAAAGTCTTTGATTTAGAAGTTGTTATGTAGAACACTAGTCAAGTATAAATATGGCAGAGTGATTTAAGGCAGTGGAGCAATCCAAATGTTTAAGCTTGTTTCAAATAATTATCAATCTTTCTGCTCTGTGTTCTCAACACCCCCCTTCATTTGAAGGAGTGGCCCTCAGTGAGGCCTGGAGCGTGCTGTTGAGGGTGCCGAGTGCCTCTCTGTTCTCCACACTATGTCTCCTTACCATAATCACCTTATTGAATCCTTAATGGCTTATGCTGCTGCTGGTGTCACACTCAGGTCATAGAGAGGACTGGTCACCCTGGAATCAAATGCTCACTCTATGTCTGCATCAAGCCAGGCAGGCTCCTTCCAAATCACAGCTCTGAGGGTGGGCAGCCAAGGAGACAGTGCTCTCTGATAGTGTCATGTCAGTCAGGTCAGATGCCCACAACAGAGGGGCTCTGGTGAACATCTGCCTTGAAATTGTGATTTCCAGAAGGATCAGGGGGATGCTCTCTGGGTCTGACACACCTCCTGCCTTCTGCTTCTCATCTGCTTGGCTCCACCTCCTATTTGACTCTAGCACCCCCCATCCTTACCTGTTCTGCTGGGATCTTGATCAGATTTGCACAGGAGTTACCTGACAGTCCTTTCTTGGCCTTCGTGCACATCACACACCCACTTCCTGCTGGTGGGCTTCTCTGATGGAAGGTGAGAAGCAACCAGGGGACCTGCTTGGCCATGGCGTATGCAGCTGGAAATTCAGGCAAGCAAGTAACCAAAGGACTATCCTTGAGCAAAGGAAGAGAGAAGAGTAAACGTGTTTTCCCTTCAGACTCTGAGTGGACAATTTCCAGCCCCTTTTCCTGAGCCTCCTCCAGGGGCTGGCGGGGTAAACATAAGTTGCTCGCAGCAACGACTGGTGCCTGAGCAGATTCTTGCAATGGCCTTCTCTCCCGTGCTCTGTCACTCTCTCATCCCACATTCAAGCACTCTCCCTTCCTAAATAAACTCCCTTCACATCAATGCTTTTGCCTCAGACTCTGTTTCCAGGGGAACTCAGGAATTACCTGCACCCAGGAGGATTAGGCTTAGAAAAATCTCAGGCCCAGAAAAACTGACTTAGAAAAACTAGAGCACATGGATTCCTGAGAACAAAGGGAAGGAAGCCAGGGACACCTTCGCGCAGAAGGACAAGGTGACCCAGTTGCCTGAGCATAGACTGACCATGGGACAAAGAAACCTTAGCACAAAGTGTCTTCTTGCCATATTTTTTTCAGAGCCGAAGAACAAGTAGACAGAATTGCTTCAGTGCTTTGAGTTCAGACAACACAGTTTCCACAGAACAAAGGATCAGGGGCCCACGCACAGTAAAACCAATGAACACAATCACCCCGGACAGTGGCTTTAGGTGCAGACAGCAGTTGCCTCTGTGTAAATGGGCCAAGGCCCTAGGTTTGCTCAGTATGGAGAACAGAGGCCGGGTGTCTGGGGTAGAGATTGGCCAGCCTTGTCCATGCCAAACCCTGGATCCCCACACATGGTGATACCAACCATTGCTCCCACTCTCACTTGGGGGAGCACATGAAGAAAAGCACAGGATTTGGGCTCACAAGATCAGAGTGAAGGTCCCACTCTGTTCCTTCACTGCCTGTGTGACTTGCAAAACTCATTCGAACCACCTGAGGAACACTTTCCTCCTTCATAAATGGGAAATAATAAACACGGGAGAGTGGATATCAAAGTCATCTGCAAAACAGTAAAATAGCAGGCACTGAAGTTGATAATACCATTCTGCATAAAATAGACGTTCCATGGAGATTAATAAAGACGTGAATTTATCCTTATTATTGTGATTACTGTAAGAACTGTACCTCAGAAAGTGTGACTCTTCCAAGGTAGGGGGGTTTGACCTATGGAACAAACCAGAGCTTCTAGGTTCATATTCCATGCTGTGTTCCTACTGTGGCATGCCTGAAAACAGAGTTGGGCACCATGGCCCCGTGCTTTCTAGCTTTAATTGAAATGATACCAGGAGATTATGACTCCGTTTAAGAATTCTGAGCTGATCGTGTCTGTCTCCCTCTTCCCCGGGGCCTTTCCTGGGTAGCACTCACATCACACTGTCACAAAGAGAAGTTTCTCGGGTCTATATTTAAGTAAAAAGACATGACAGGCCATGTATTTATGAGACATTATTACATGCCTGGGGTGGTGGTGGGGGGGGGGCTGAGGCTGAGGAAATGCCTTTCTGCGTTGCTGCCTTGGCTATTATACAATATCATGTATAAATCGAGATGGGGCTGAGGCCTAGTCAAAGAGGCAGACAGCCACAGCTATGACATCACCACCAGCCAATCCCACAGCTTCTCTTTCTGCCAAATCTCCAAGTGATATGATAATTTGAGACCTAAAAAACATTCAGATTTCCAGTTATGCTCAGAGTTCTGAAATGGCCAAGGACACCCTTGGTGTCTATCTCCAGCCTGTAGTGTGACCCAAGTTGAATCTGGACTTAGTGTCTGTAACAGAGGGCTTCTCAGCAAACCCATACTTGCCATTGGGTGATCGCTGGATTTGCACATCTCAACGTACGGGTAGTGGTTGTGGTTTTATACTCCATTTGGAGGGCAGGCCTTTGCTCTCTGCCAGATTAAATGACTAGCAGACATTTCAGATGGCTGCCAAGATGATCAGAAACAGACCTCTAGGCTCATCTGCAACAAGATCCCTAAGCTCTGATGTTTCAGCCAAGGTCAGACAAATCCAGGCCACATGCCTATCCTGTGCAGAGTGTACTCATGTGAGGCAACCAGCTGTGATTACGAACAGTAATATTTACCAAAGACTTTTCCCTCAGGAGATTGACAATCTGGAAGGAGGTATAAATCCACTATGGAGCAATACAAAAATACTAAGAACAAGTGATATTTAGCTGTATCTTCAATCCATGGCACCAAGTTGAGGATAATAGTTTCACAGACAAAGCTTGCTGAAAGGGTTGAAAGTGGCTTAAGAACCCCAAGTGCTAAAGAAGTCCAGGTGCTCTAAACCTCCGTTTTTGAGGCTGCAAAGAAAAGAGCATGAGACTTACTTTCCTTATTTTGTTTGTAGGACTAGAATGAAAATTAATATATGAATAATGTATTCTAAGCAATAATCCTACATTCCATATCACTTAGTTGATAAAGGATGTAATCACACATTTGACTAGTGGTATCAGGGATAACTCAAAAAGAGAACTCTCTTGATGGTTTGGAGGGTTCATAAACATTAATTACTATCCTCTTTCCTTACTTCCAACCTCTATACTATGAATGACTTGTGCTAGACCCAGCCTGCAAAGAGATTTTGTCTATTAATCCTTGGGTAATGTCTGGCTTGTGTACTAAATTGAGTAGGATTATGAGATTTCATCTGGATCCAAAGTGGGAGTGTCATGATCAGTTAATGATATCTGCCTTGGACTTAGCTTAGGAAATAGCAGCATGTGTGCATTTATTTTGTTGTTCTTCATCTGGACCTTCCTTTTGTCTTCACTGGTCTCCATCATCCATCGTCACCCATTCTACTGCGTTCTTGCTTCTGCCACCAAAGTAGTCTCTTTCCAAAACAAAAATCTGACTTTGACATTCCCCTACTGGAGACATTCAGGGATTTTCTTCTTGCTTCACAAAATGTAGCCATATTTCTCAGCAAGGACTATGATGCCCACAGTGACTTGATCCCTCTGCTCTCACCCAGGAGCTCCACCCTTACATTCTAGGGATTCCAAGAGAGCACGGCCAGCTTCCTCCTCAAACATAACCTGAGCAACTTAGGCTGAAAGCTTCTGCTTATCCTTACTGAAGATGCATTTATTTTCCCCTCTGTGAAATCTTCCTTTATCACCTTCAAGTAGAATTGATCTCTTCTCCCTCCTCCCCATAACACACTATACAGATATCTATTATAGCATTTGTGCTGTGTAAAAGGTATTTATTTTCTTGTTTACTTCCCTCACTCAACTGTGAACTCTGTGATACAGGAGATCATGTCTTATGTGTACATTTGTGTGTTTATTCTAGGCACTGTGCCTGGAACAAATATATGCCTAATAAATATTTGAAGAACAAATAAATGAGATGTGGAATGTACTGAACTGGCCTGCCATACAGACAGCTCTTATAATGGGGCTCCTTCCTCATAAGTCACCAGCCTTAGATCTAATTGGATCTGGGGTGGGAGGGATGGGATGCGCAGACCTAAGACAGCCATTCTATAAGTTGGAAGGTATCTTAAGAACTGTGCTGTGAGGAGGCCTCTGATAAACAGGGTTAATCAACACGTTAGTTATGAACTACCAAATCATGTCTTCCCTCTTAAATATCTGAACTTGAGATATAGAAAGTCAGTTAATAGCTGGAGTGGAGGGGAAAAAACACAAAGGGGAAGCCAGCTTGGTCACCACGAGACACCTGAAGCTGTGAGTAAACAGAAATGAGTAAGACAATGATAAAATTTACACAGAGAGGAAAAACAGGGTGATCAGTTGGTAACACCAAAAGGTTAACTCTGGTTTCTGAAGAATGGTTTCTACAACTGTTTTGAACCCTGAATAGCTTTCTGGTTTCCATGTTATATTCTAGTTATGTTGTTCATTATACAAAAACAACTGAATGTTTATGCTAAAGATAGTGGTTCTATTTAGGATGGCCTAATTTCAGTTACAAACTACATGGTTTAATGAATAGGGCAGGTAGGGTTTAAAGTCCAGAGCCCTTTCTGTCCAGCAATTGGGCCTCAGCAAACCAATTTTGGTCAAGAATGAAGCCCACTGGCTTTGGCCTCAGGCAAGGCTCACAGCAGCAGTAGCAGGGGGCAGGTATTCACAGAGAGGGGCCTGGTGCCCAGTCTGGAATCTCAGCTTCTTCACCTGCTGGGCCCAAGCCTCACTCATGCAAACTCCTTAGATGTGTAGACATTGATTTCTAACCAGAGGTTCTACTGCATCATCCAATTGGCATGGAGATGAAAACATTAACCTCAAATAGCTGGGTAGAGCTATTCGAACGGCTGAAAAACTGTATGAGATAAAGAGAAGACATGTATCATATGTGTCCTTCTCAAACTTTAATGGGCACAGAAATCACTTGCAAATCTTGTTGAAACTCAGATTCTAATTCAGGGGATATGCGATGGCCTAAGATTCCTCACTTCTAACAAGTCTCTGGTTGATGCTGATGTTGGATGCTGCTGGCCTGAGGACTATACCTTGAGCAGCAATCAAAGCTCTTTGTAAATACCAGAGGGGAGAAACAGAGCTCTTTGGAGGGAGTTGAAGGATAAAAGGTCTAGCTAAAGGACTTTTCACTTGTTTAGAGCTGTGTGGAAAGGAATGTGATGCGTCAGTATTATGAGAGACCAAGAAGTTAGCAAATAATTTGGCACATGCACATTACAGAGAGAATTTATGCTCTGTGTGGCAGGTAAACTACCACAGTTGATTTCAAAACTTTTCGTTTCCAAACTCCCTAAACATTTTTTCAACTAGGTACCTACTTGACCATTCCTAGATTGACATAGGAAATTTTAATCACATGTTCAATACATTTATTTCTTAATAAGAAGATAGGAAATGTTAAACAGTTTATTACATAAAATGAAATAAAGATTAACTAATTTAAATGAATACTTCATTAAATCTAGCAAGTAAGCTCCAGAGGGCAGGAATATTTTTTGCCTGTGTGTTCAATGATGTGCACCTGACACACAGTAGGTGCTTATTCAGTGTTTGTTGAGTGAATGAAAACATACCAAATCTGAAAGCAGACATGTAAAAATTGTATCCATGAGACTTACTATATCTCAGAAAAATTGGTAGCCCTACAATATATTCATTATATATTTTTAAAAATTTTTAAATGTCTTTACTAATTCTGGTTGGGCTTTTCTAAATTCAGTGCATCATAATCTTGGTCAAAATACCAATGTTTTAATGTTAAGTTTTATACTTAACAGAACAATAACCAAGGCAAGAAAAGATACAAATTCCTATAAAAGGTAAAATGACCCTAGATAATTTTTTAAATAATAGTTTTCATCAAGACATCCTTAGATATCCCATTGTAGCCAGAATTTCTCTGTATCAGGTCCTTCATGGGGGCAGGAGGTTCAGAGAATGAAAACACGGACCACATGAGTAAGCAAAAGGACAGATTTTATTGAAAGACAAAAGAATAGGTAAAAGAAAGAAGGGGAACAGAACCTCTGGCAATGAGTGTGTGTGTGTGCCCAACTGGGCAATCCATTTGGACCTTCTCTCCAGGAATTTATACACAGCTTTTCCTACCCTATGGAGGCGAGGGTGGGGTGGTGGGGTGGGAATGTATGTCCAGAACATGTCACCATTGGCCAGGAACCTTTAAGTAGCATACAATCCTAAAATGAACAACGGAATACAGTCTCTACAGCCCTTACTGTAGGCAAGACATTAGGGGTGTGATCCCTACTCCTACTCCCCAGATAAGATACCAACCAATAAGGCTTGTTTTTAGCTTGCTGGAGCCCAGAGAATTTGGCCTGGAAAGGGCCTGTTTGTGCTTAGAGATGGGGATCTGTGATGAGACTTCTCAACTCATCCAGGCCTAGAAAATGTGGGTCCCTGTCCAGCCCTGAATCATGGAACCCCGTATCACCATGGCCTTCTGTCTGAGAAGGTTTGCTTTTGAATACTCATCCTCTTCTTCCATTTACATTTCAGAATATTTGGGGGCCTGCATTAGGACCCCAAATGCCAACTGCATCTCTGATATACTGTAAAGTACTTCTTTTCATGCCTTCTGGATACTGCATTCTACATGATGTCCATTCTACCTCCAGTGAGCAGAGCAATCCCGGGTCTCATACATAAAAGCCAGCACTTGGCTACTAGTCTAAGCACACCCTTCTGTGGTGGCTGGTGTCAACAGGGGGCAGTGTTGCCCAGCCCTTCCAGCTCAAGTGGCTTCTCATTGTCCTCTGACATGTCTTGGGCTCTTGACCTCCTTTGGGGGCCATTTATTCTTACCCTTGTCATTCATTCTTCCCTCCACATTTAGGCCACATTTATAAATAGGCCAATAAACCTATAGTTGGGATCTGCCTGAGCAGTCCTGTTGCTGCCTCCAACCTGGATTCACGTCCAGCTCCCATCCTACATCCTGTTCACTTTATAATGCAGACCTGTTGCTCCAGAGCTCCCTGCGTGCTCTCCTTCCCTCTAATCCTAACTCAGACCCCTGCCTTTTCCACTATCTCCCCAGCCTTCCCAAAGGGCTCCAGAAAGTCACCAGGATTTCCAAGGCAATGGCCTCCTTCCAGTGTTGTCAGAGCACAGACCCAGCCAGCTCTTTGCTGCCTTTGTTTTCCATAATTTCAGCCCATAACTCTGGGCAACAGGTCAGGCTAAGACCCTGATGAAATATTCTTCTGATACAGAGAGGAAAATGGACTAAAAGTGAAAACTTGGCCAAACAAGAAATATTTTCGATTGTGCTTGAAAATTTTTTTGTGATATATATCATAACTCACCCTAAAGGAAAAGGGTGATATTCTAGTGTCTGTTTGATAAGCACATCAGATAAGCCCACAGACCATGGGAACCAAGAGAAAATGGCACTGTAGGGTTACATGAGCCTCGGACATGTTCCTGGACAGAACAAGTGTTACTGTGGAATGACACAGACCAGAGCTCAAAGCAGATGCTAGCTTGTCCTGTTCTCAGGGGAAAAGCCTGCTGAAAATGGAGCTTTGAGACAGGGTCAAAGCAGCTATGTTCTTTCTGGCTGGCAGCCCTCATCCTATCCATGTCTTCACAGAATCTCACTGGGAAAAAGATAGAACCCAGAAAAATTCATGTGACTATCTTTAGAATTAATCGTGATTATTATTTGTCCAAGGAAGTGAATGGATCCAGGAACAGGAGATGTCTAAACAGAAGTCCAAGTCAGATGTTTACCAAATTCACTTTCTGTCCCATTAAAATCTCATCAGGACAAATCCTTTGGGAGATCTAAGAGAGTCACCTTGGAAGCATTTAGGGGTCAGTCTCATTTTCTTCCACGGGATGGGGATGAGGGAAGAACAGGGCAAACAGAATCATCAGCTCAGAGCTGATAAGAGGTCATCAAGTTTGACCTCTTGATTTTGGAGCCAGGAAGAGTGGGGCACAGAGAAGAAAGGTGACATGCTCAAGGTCATACTAAATAAAGCATGGGGAGAAGGTGAACCACGACCAGCATTCAGTTCTCCTGATATCCCAACCCAGGCATTTTCCCTTGCACTGAGCCTTGAAGGACAGCCCAGAAATTGATGAGGACACTGCTTCCCTTTGCTGTTGCTCTGGAGCTGGGGAGAAATGGGCCAGGTCCTAAATGCAGCTCTCAGGGAAGTCTCTAGCAGGTTGTCAAGTGCTCCTGCCAGTGCTGAGCTGGCAAAGGAGGGTGGGGAGAAGTGCTTAGAAATCCTGAGCACTGAAAGGTGGCCTGTAATTGTAAAATTCCATTTCCTTTCAATTAGCAGCTGATTGCATTTGATGAGCTGCAACATTGTTTCCTCCGTGTAGATTAGGAGTCAGAGCAGTCAATGAGCTGTGAAATTCTCTCCCTGCTGAAACAATAGACAGTGATTAAAGCGCAGCTAATCCGATCATTATAGCTGGAGCCCACTGATCATTAGCTGCTAACCAGATCCCAGAGAGCAGCTCAAGCCCAGCCAAAGCGGCCTGGATGCAGTAGGTAACTGCGTCCAATGTATCGCCTCCCTCCTCTCCACACCCAGAAGTCTCTGGTGGATCTAAGGGTTGGGACAAAAAACAAGATGCACTGTGGATACAGGGAATGAGACTGCCAAGGGCAGATTGATGTCAGGGAGAAGGCTAGGACTTTGGGGGCAGATGTAACCTATTTGGAGTCATATCCCACCCCAGGCCTCATCCCAACCCTCCATTTTGTGGTTTAACATGTGAGCCTGGAATAAGTTATTTGCCCAAAATCCTTAATAATACCCTCCTTGTGTGGTTGTTCTGAGGATTAATATCACAGCCTAGGTAAGATCCCCAGCATAATGCTGAAAGTTAGTAATAACACAGCCAACATTTTTGAGTGTTTGCTACGTGCCCAGCACTGTTCTAAGGGCTTTATGTGGATTAACTTGTCTAATCCTCATAACAGCCTTGATAAAGTATATGCTATTATTATCCTTGTTCTTCCAATGAGGAAAACACAAGTTCAGTAACTTGCTCAAGATCACTTAGCCACAAGAGACAGAGCTGGTATTTGAACCAGGCACGCCAGCTCAGGGGTCCTGCTGTTAACCATCTCCACTTTGCTGCTTCTCAAAAAATGCTAGCACTCATTGTCTTCCTTTGCTAAGTCTGTACTTATCAAAATTTCCGGTGCAAAAGAATTAGCCAGGAAGAATGCTAAAAATACAGATCATCAGGCCCAAGCTCGCGAGATTCTGATTCACTAGGTCAGGGTCAGGCTCCAGGAACCTGTGCGTTAATAAGCTCCATATGTGAAGCTGCTGCGGTGGCCCAGGACCTACCTGGAGAAATGCTCAAGGTTCTGGGGAGCAGAGGTATATCTGTCTAAGACTGCATCCTCCTTTAACTCTGCTGCTTCACCCAGGCCCTGATGCCTCATGCAGAGAGCAATAATTGCATGCCCAGAGGCTGAGAAGGAGGCAAACAGCAGAGGCTTTAGAACCATGTAGGTCAGGATCTGAAACTGTTCCTTCCCTTACAGGAGTGGCCATATAAATCATCACCCAAAGCAATAATACTTCTGAGAGTAAAAGGAGAATTCATAATCATTCCCAGACAATGGGCATAAGATGGGACTGTCCCAGGCAAACAGGACATGAGGTCATTGTGGCCTGCCAGTCCATAGCCCTTGGTTCCAGTTATAGTGTCGAGGCCTCAGATGGCAAGGACCAGTGAAACATGACCAGCCCCAGCACAGGACAGCCAGGAAGGGTAGAGAGTAACGTCTTGAAGCAGCTCAACCAACTACAGATGGGGGGTCTCTATGTCTTCACCTCTAGGTCAGATTATAATTCTCCCAAGTGTTCTTCTCTGCCTCACAGAGTTGCACAAAGTTCCCAGCAAGACTGAGCTCCAGTTGCCCACCAAGGTACATAACTTAGAACCCAACTTTTATTTTCTTCTTTCCTTCCCCTATCTGATATTCCATATCCTTACTGGTTGTTTTCTGGAATCACTCACAAAAAGTTACCCCCAAATTCTTTCTTCAGTGTCTTCTTCCAAGCTCAGAAGAGATGTATGATGTTGGGCAAGAACTAAAATCTTGGTTTCCTTAAGAGTACAATGGAAGTAACTGGAGAATAAAGTACGGGGTAAGCACCTGATACATGTGCAAGTTCTGTCTCACCACTATGAACAGTAACGGAGATGGTTACTGCTCTGACTGGCATCTGCAAGCTTCTCCTCCCTGCTGTCTTGCTGTGTTGCCTCTTCATTTTTCCACCCCAGATCATTGCAATCCTCTCCCACAGGGCTCGCTGACATCCGCCACATCTCACGCGCTGCCTCTCATGTCTCTGCTACTGTGGACCTGCTGTGTACAGGTAGGTGCGAAGCTCTGAGAGATTGTAATCTATTGTTTTAAAGTGTGTTTTGAAAAAATGATTCAGAATTGCTACTTCCGAAGGAGAACAGACATACACCTTATTTACCGAATGCAGAAATCTAACACTTACCTTGAAGATCTACCCACATTTCTCAAGTCCTGAGTTGATCATTACTCCCCCTTCCTCTTACCTTTTGTGGCTACCACTGAGCAAAGTCTGAAGGTAGCTTTTGTAGCCGTGATGTGATGGAACCTTCAGCCTCCCAACAGGTGTGCCCACACAACTTCTGCTCGGAGGCCTCTCCCTGCAGAGAAAATGCCACCGAAACCCCCTCTGTGTGGTTTGCTCCTCCTCCTAGGCTTCCTTCAAATGAGACAAGCATGCGGTATGATTGCCTACTCCTTTTAATTTTTCGCCAAGCACAGTGGAACAGCTGATTCCAGTCATTTCTACCTATGGTTTCCTCCTTAAAGCTAATTAGTTTCTTTTCAAGTAATTGCAAATAGTACATTTTCCAGGCCCTTGGAGTAGAGGCTGACAACTAGCTGGCTGGAGTGGGCTCTTATCAATAGCTCACGGAAATTAGACACACAAACATCACACTGGGGCCCTGAGGGCTGCTCTAAGTTGTTTAAAATAATAGCTCATGAAAGTCCCAGGGATCTTTTATGAATAGACCAGGTAATGTAAAGTCTCTGAGATGTGGAGGGCAACATAACAGTCAGGATATTCCCTAGGCATCAGCAGGGACTAAGCTCCACACCAAACAAGATCTGCTGCGCCCCAGGCACCGTGTCTGGTGCTCTGAGTGCAGGGACAGCAGCTGGAGTAGGCACAAGGCGTGGAGAGGAGGGTGGGAAGGGCTCTCTCCGCAGTTTAGAGGTGGACGAGGATGTTCACAGGAGGGGCAGAGAGGGACAGGCTGCATGGAATTATCATCGTCATTGTCATCATCCTCCGTCCCCTGCACAGTGAGTCTGACGGGCCAGTCAGTGCCCCATCCTCCCGGAGCCAACAAAGAGGTCACACCTATAAAGCTCTCAGTTGGGTCTTTGGGACACAATGAGCGCTCACTCTCAGAGCTGCTGTTTTCCGCAGGAGCTGGCTTTATAATAAAGTGTGTTTTTCTTTCTCTCCCTTCCATTTTAACGTTGCTGCTGCTTCTGTTTTTGCTGCTGTGGTGGTTGTTTAGCACCTTGGATGAGGAGAGTTTTCATGGCCTGCAGGTGACCCCCATCAGTCCATGTGAGTCCTTTTACCTTTGTCTTAGTTCCCCATTGCTGTTGTAAATCACCACACATCAAAGGGTTTAAAGCAATACAAATATATTTACTTTTACAGTTTTGTGGATTGGAAGTCCGACCTAGATCTCACAGGGATAAGGTGAGGGTGTGGGAGGGTGTGCTCCTTCTGTGCAGGATCTTGGAGAGAACCTGTTTCTTAGCCTTTTTACCTCCCACATTCTTTAGTGCATGACTCCTTCCTTCAACTTGAAAGCCTGCAACTTCACGCATGGTCCCTCTTATGCCACCTTCTCTTAAATCATCACTTGCTCCTTTGACCCTTCTCTTTTCCATGTTTAAGAATCTATATGGTTGTTTTGGACTTGGCCAGATCATCCAGGCTACTCTCCCTGTCAGCTGATTAGTGACCTTAATTCCATCTGCAGCATTAATTCTCCCTAGTTATGTAACAAAACAGACTCACAGGTCTGGAATAGAGGCTGACAACTAGCAAGCTGGAGCGAGCCCTCAACAATAGTTTATGGAAATTAGACACACAAATATCACCCTAGGGCCCTGAGGGTTGCTCTGAATTGTTTAGAATAATAGCTCATGGAAGTCTCACCTCTTTTTTGAATGGACATGGTAATGCAAAATCTAATTTTCTGGGGACTTGGATGTGGGCATCTTTCGGGGAGTGTCAAATTCTGCCTACCATCATCTCTAATCCTACTCGCATTCCCTGGCCTTGTTGGTGCCCACACTTACATGTATATGCATGTTTCCTGGAAAGTCTGCCATTGGTATATGCTTTTTATCAACACATGGTATTGTTCTTTCCTTTTTCATTGGACACTATGTTTCTGAGACCTCCCACACCGTTCCATACACACTCAGCTTAGTCCTCCCATTATTTCCTTCCTCTCACTTCTCCTCTCCCCCACTGAGGGTCTCGGAGATACCTTTATTCCACTCCAAGCACATCATAATAGATATCCTTTTTCAGGTCCCTGTGAACCCATACATGAATTTTTATTTTTATTTCCTCTCTTTTTTTTAAACACAGTCTCACTCAGTCACCCTGCATAGAATGATTTGGCATCATAGCTCACAGCAACCTCAAAATCTTGGGCTCAAGCCATCCTCTTGCTTCAGCCTCCCAGATAGCTGGGACTATAGGCACCCACCATAAAGCCCAGGTATTTTTAGAGACAGGGTCTCACTTTTGCTCACCTTGTCTTGAACTCCTGAGCTCAGGCATTCAGGTGGATCGGGGCCAGGTACCATAGCCTCCCAGAGTGCTAGGATTACAGGTATGAGCCACCACACCTAGCCCCAAGAATTGTTCTAGAAAATATACTTAGTCTAGCATTGCTGGTCATAGGATATATCCCTGCTTATTTTCACCAGCTAGTATTCAGTGGCTGTCTCACTGGCTGCACCAGGTATGCCTGCACTGGTAGAGATGATGAATCTCTCTCTACCATGATGGCGAGGCAGCATCTTCCTCTGTCAAACCTCTTGCAGCCAGGAGCAGAGCTCAAAGCCCTCTCTGTGTCTCTGTCTCATGTACTTTTGTTTCCTATACAGGCTTCAGAGTCACTAAATAAACTTTCTTCCAGCAAATGTTTGAGTCCCCATCTACTCCTCTTTTCCATGTGCTGGTATTTTACTGGGCTCTGGGCTCTATCTCGGGAGTCCATTCATTGGCTATGCAAGCTCAGAGTTTTGTTTCAATCCCTTCATGTCTGTCTTTATGCCTCCAAACTTTGATTTTATTAATTCAACAGATATCTGTTGGAAGGCAGCTATGCTCACCACTAGACTACCAAGGTCAGCACTCAACAAGTATTTCTTGAGCACATACTGGCCCAAGGGCACTACTCCCTTCTCCCCACCTCAGATATTGGGGATAGAAAAGGAACTTACATTGCAGTATCCTGTCAACTCAACTGCAAAAACTTCACCTGGACTCATCTGCTTCTCCCCAAATCATCATCATCGAACAGCATTTTTCACCTGGACATTTGCTTTCACCTCTTATGTAGTCCATTCATTTTCTCTCTTACCCCAACTAGTCGTTTCTCCACACAGCTACTCCACACAGTAAATCATATTTCATCACTCTTCCATACCCTTGACAGTCCATTGCCTATAGAATAAAAGTCATGCCCCATGGCATTCTGACCTCACCCCATGTCACTCTTTCCTTCACTCCCCATAGTTCAGCTGCATGGGCCTTCTTTCCATTCCTGGAGTAGGTGAGTCCTCCTCCCGGCTTCCAGCTTTTGCAGTAGCTGTTCTCTCTCCGTGGAATGCTTTTTCCTCCAGGCTCCTCAGGGCTGGCACCTCCCCATAACCCGTATATTTGTCCTATTTCTGTTCTCTAGATAGCACATACTTGTTTATTAGCACTACTCAGTTCTTTATTTTTTAACTAAATCATAACTGTGTACATTTATGGGGTACAGTGTGCTAATTTGATATACAATGTGGAATGCTTACATCATACTGATTAATGTAACCATCACCTCACTTACTTATTTGTTGTGGTAAGACATTTATACTCTACTCTTGATAGATTTGAAATATACCATTGCATTGTGCACAATAGGTGAGGTCCCACCAAATACCCTCCCTCCTGCTGACCTCCCCCCACCCCTCCTCTTCCCTCCTTCTTCCTTTTTCCATTCTTGAGATACTTTACTAAAAAGAGTATGTTTCAGTTCCATCCAAGTAAACATAAAAAATGTAAAATCTGTCTTTTTATGGCTGCATAATACTCCATAGTATAAATATATCACAATTTATTGATCCATTCATGGCATTTGGGCTGCTTTGATAACTTGGCAATGAATTGGCTGCAATAAACATTCTGGTGCAAATGTCTTTGTTGTAGATGATTTTTGATCAGCTGGGTATTAACGGGTGTCTTGCCTGCATTGCCCTGCACTGTGTAAGCTCCGTGAGAATGTTTTTTCTCTCTTGTTCACTACTCTGTCAGTACCTAATAGACGGTCTGGCACAGAGGTGCTACTCAAAATGTTTTTTTTTTTTTTTTTAGGAATAAATGAATTAATAAATGAATGAATGGGACTAAAGCAGTGGTCCTTAATCTTGGCTACCCATCAGAATCACTTGCATAAAGCTGAGCTCCACACAGACCAATGGAATCAGAGTCTCTGGACACAGGGCTCAGGTATTGGAACATTTTAAGGCATCCCAGACAAATGTGCACCTAGAGCTGTGAATCTTCTCTTTGAAGATTACAGCCCATCTCAAGCAGGGCAATTTAGAAACCTTCCTTGGGATTTTGCATTCAAACTTTAGGAGGAAAGAACTTATCTCTTTCTCGTGTTAGTTGAGGTACTGTAAGCCTCATGCTGCCTACAGCCATGTTAGCTGATGCTCCCCCACCCCTCATCCCTAGCTATGTGGATGAAACCAAGTTATAGGAGGAAAGAATAGAACCAACTCACAGAGAATCTGGGCCAATTCAAAGGGAGGGAAGGCATGGCAGGGAGTGACAAGAAAAGTGCCGACTGCTGACGGTGTTGTGGGAGCTCCTGGAGTCTCCGAGTCTAGCCCCACTTAAATTCTCTTTTCTGTTCAACATGGCAGGAATTAGGTTTCTGTCATTTGCAACTAAAAGAATTCCGACCAATACTCGATCAAAGGAAATAACTGTGGGTCAAGAAAAGATTATTTAAATGGAATCCAGAAGACAGAATAGTAAGGCAATACCTTTATTGATAAGTCCATAATTCCAAATATAGCCTCTTGTTAAGCTAGAAATAATCCCTCACATCTCTTATTTCAGCTGGTTAGTCTGTTTACAAGTTAAGCACTTCCACAGCCACATGAAAAGTATTAGATCACTTACTCTTCTTAATAAAGGGAACAAATTTGCAATGAAACTGTGCTGTGCATTCATCACGGGGTACTGCATATGCCAAGATTTCTGTCCTTAGGGGCTCCTCTCCCAGCCTGGGATACAGAGAGAACTCAGCACAGATGGTGGAATGCTGAGCCCTCCGTGATTACCCTGTCCACCCCAGTTCTAATCACATCGCTCCTTTTGAGTCTTCAGAAGGATGCTGGAAGGGTAGAAGTTTTCATTTTGGAGGCCCTGATGAACGTCTGAGGTCCCACCTCAAGGAATGGATTAGTAAGATGTTGCCCAAGATGCCAGTCTCTAAGGGGCACCAAGAAGGATACTAAAAGATTCTCAGAAATGGAGGGAGATAAAGATAATTGTATTTGAGGGAACTCCTCCTGAAGAGAATACTGTATATGGTTACGAGGAACAGGCTAAACAGAGCAAGTATGATGCCCAGAACACACCTTTGAAAGTACATGCCTATATTCCTTAAGCCTTAAAGACTGACAAGCTCTGATTCACAAAATCCAGATGCCAGTGATACTGTATTCCTTATAATCGTCCTGTATTTGCTCAAAGCTAAGCTATATGAAAAAGAGAAATAAATGGTAAATAAATATAATAAATCTCCAAGGAAAATTTCCTGCTGGATCTGAGTTTGCCTGGTGGCATATGGAATCACACAGGAAAAGTGTGTAAACCAGGTCTCTGAGTTGGAGGTAAGAACCACATATCCTACGAGGATGTTGTTAGCCTTCTGCCATAAACTGCTGTTGTGCTGCATAAATGGAGTGAGCTCTGAGCCCTAGCATTAGTCCATGTAAGAGGTCTACCATAGATGATTTCTCAAACTTCTGAGGCTACCATTTCTCTTTGGTGGTGGGTCAGTGGTTGTGTTGTACAACAGAGAGATGTTAAATTGGATAAGTCATCTGCAGTGAGTAGCAGCAAAACAGGGCCATCCATCTTAGGCTATCTCCAAAACAAAAAAGTATTTGTTCAGCCTCTTGATTTGGAGTAGGATCCCGAAGACCTGTGTTAAACAGCATCCTAAGAATGGTGGGTCTGTTTAGCTGGGGGCTTTCATTCAGCTAAGGGAAGTATGCAAGTTTGGGGCCAAGCGGAATAGTTCAGTATGGTAGAGGAAAAGCTAATGGTCTCCTAGAAGACTTCACCATTCACCCCTGTATATAACTGTAGAACAAATATTTGAAGTCTATGATTTTAAAGGAAAGCCAAAATCTTGCCTCCCTGAGGAGCCCCATAATTTGTTCTGTCCTGCCCATGGACATTCATCAGCTCCCTCACTTCCTGAGGTCTGGGATGGGAGGAAAGGGAAAGTGCATTGTCATCCTTCCCAGGATAAACACAAGGAAGAAAATGACACCACAGCCTACCTAAATGTCCCTTTTGTTCTTTTGTATTTCCTTCATTTGAGTCCTAAATCTTCCCTTATCCATTAGCACTGCCTTCCTGCAGGATTTCTGTAAAAAAAAAAAAAAAGAAAAGAAAAGAAAAAGAAAAGGAGTCATATTTTGTTTTAGCTAAAGCCTGGGCAGGATTCTCTACCACCAACCTAAGTCCTAAACCAATCTAGTCCTCTTAATTGGATAAGGTCTCCTAGACCTAAACCCACATTTCCTTTAGGATCAACTAAGTTGAATGAAACTCCCATGGAGCACCAGCCTTCCAGGTTGGAAAGTAGAGATCCGGTAGTTCTGTCATCCCCCATAATCAGCATTTCTCTTACAGAAGCACACTCACCCACCTCCTGGTACCATATCTTAGGCTCACTCTCTTATTTAATATTAAATCTCTAAAATACACATATTTATATAAGTCAATATAGATGAATATCTACATACCAAAAAGCCACAATTTTAAAACAGCTAAAACATGAGATTATTATATTTTTTAATCTTGAGAGTGTGATATTTATTTTCCTCTCCTCCCAGTGGGATATAAATATCCTTCTTGGGCAGTGCCTGTGGCTCAACGGAGTAGGGTGCTGGCCCCATATGCTCAAACCCAGTCCCAGCCAAAAACTGCAAAAAAAAAAAGAAAGAAAGAAAGTTTCTCATAAATATTCTTCTCTACCTCGTTGATATTGGGTTTGGCCCTGCTACTTGCTTTCCGATAGGCTGTTAGCGGATGTGACATGAGCAGAGGCCTGAAATATTTTGGGTGTCTGCTGTTACCATGAAGCTGACATGCCCCAGCTATCTCACTGGTCTAAGGACAAGGGACACCAGGAGTAGCACGGGTGCCAACCTACATCTGAAAGCCACGCCTGGCTGAGCCCAGATGAGATCAACTAATACGTGTACTCAATCCCCAGATGTATAAATGAGGAAAAATGATGACATTTTCAAGCCACATTTTCAGATGGCTTGTTAGACAGCTTTATTGTGACTATGGCTAAAGAACACAGAGAATTACCAAGTGAGTTTTTTCATGCTGAATAGAAATTTCAGGACACATGATTAGTAAGATAATAGCTTGAAAAGGGATTAGGGTGGAAACCCACACTAGTTGCTCCTAGGGATCAGAATTGGGAGAGGGAAAGGGAGGAAGAGGACTTTCAATTTGCTATGCCTATATCACTGAATTTTTTTCTAATGCATATGTATTAGGTATATGTTCCAATGGCTCCATATTGTAGTGGCCCCCTTATCATAGGGTGGTCCAGCCATATGCAGAGGCCTTCCTCCAACAGACCTTTTGGATAGATTCAATTTTTAGAAAGCACCTCCAAGCATTTCCATATATTTAGATAAAATCTGCTGCTCTTTCTCCTAATTTAACTTTCCTAAGACAGGCACTCCATCTTGTTTTCATTTTATTTTCATCACAGTCAGGTTTAGTTGACAGTAGGTACATTTACTGGAACAAAAAAAATGAGGGTATATAATTGTACTCTACAGTTGTGGACTCTCTGAGCTGCAAGGGAGATCACAGAGCATCCTATTACCCCCAATGCCAAATACTTCACGGACAATAAAAATGAGGCCCCAGAGGGACAATGTAGTAGCAGAGATCCCAGGACTAGGAGATCAGAGCCAGGACTCAGAAGCAAGGAGCCAACTTCCAGCCCAGTCTTCTTGTCTTGCTTCCACCTGTTCCCTCGTTAGCCCAACTCTAAACACGGATTGGTTCTTGGATCTGAAAGCAGCAAGGTAGCAGGATATGGTGGCAAGAGAATGAACTTTGGAATCCGACCCATGTGAATTTGAATCCTGGTTTGGGGCTCTATACAAACTGTGCATTGGGAATGTTACTTAACATTTCTAAGTCTCTGTCCTTTCACTTATAAAATGGGATGGGAGCAGCTGTCAACCAGGCATATTGTGAAAGAAAAATGGGATAAGGTTTATAAAGCACTCAGCTCAGTGCCTGGCAGAGAGTAGGATCTAATTAAATGTGACTGCCATTCCCTTCTCCGTGGAATACCTCAGTCACTAAAACACTTCTTTATACATCAAGGAATTAACACTGTTATGAGATTAATTCACAGCAATGCACATGAAAACAGTGATTCAGATCACGGCAAAAAACCGTAATTAAAGTATCGGGTATTATTTGATTATAGGGTTGGCTTCACTGACTTTAGCACTGTGGGCAGAGAGCAGGCTGCCGAGAGGCAAAGCATGGCTTTATTTTCTGGGAGAATTTTGACCACTTCCCAGGGCAAGGTGATGATTATTCCTCTTATCTTTGTTTTGCACTGAAGGGTCTGAACCTTAGTTGGGTGGGGTAGAGAGAGGTGAACGTACATTTATTAAACATCTACTATGTTCCAAGCCCTTTTGATACCGATTCTCACTTTATTTTCCCAGAAATCCCAAAAGGTCAATACTTATAACTGCATTTGACACCCAAGAATGCTGAGGCTCTTGAGCAAATTCAGTAAGTTGCTCAGAATGTCATTCCCATTGAGAGATGGAGATAGGGCTTAATTCAAGTCTGTTGTATTCCAAAGGTTGTGTTCATTTCACAACATAGGCTGCCTCCATAGGCACAAATTTATGGCTAAATATTTCACAGGCACTGTTTTAAGTACTGTAATATTACAGCCAAGACTGCTAGTTAACTATCCAATCTCATTCTCCCACTTTCTCCTAACATAATACCAATTCCGAGTAGCAACGTGCCCAGCCACAGATCGACATCACCAGTTTCCCTTGCAGCTAAGGAAATCGATTCTTTTGAGAGACATGATTTTATGTTCTCTGTCCCTTCAGCTTTCCTTTTATTTGCAGTCTAGAATATGGACTGAGAGTTGGTACGTGGCAGCCCTTTTGAACCATGAGGTTTATGAAGTGACCTTAAGAATAGAAGCTATTATTAAAGATGCTACAGCAGAAAGTTTGAAGAAGTCTTGGGCCCCTGAAAACTATGGAGCAGACTTGCCAATGTTGGATTGCCACTGTTTGAATTTCTTTTAAATGAAAGAAAAATAAGAAACAAGCCTCTACTTTTTTGTTGTTTGTGTTATTGTAGCTGAGTGTAATCCTACATCAACAATTTCTCAATTGTCCAATGTGTTAGATACTATTTTTATTCCCATGTTTTTTCTTGTAGGAGAGATAAAACACAGAGAAGTTAAGCAACATGCCCTAGATCACTGAGCTAAGATGTAAAAGAGAACAGATTTGAACTCAATCCAACTTCTGCAACACTCGTGCTCTTAATAATCATATTAGGCTGCCGAGTCAGACTAGACATCAAAGACTAATTTCCCCAAGCTGAAGAACTTTCATGTCTCAGCGGAATTTTCCTTCAGAATCAAACTTTATTTCTGATGGCTTGAGCCCTATTTGCATCTGGCATGAGGTTAGTTTTTCACTTTGTAAGAAATAACATTCTAATGGGTTTTTAAGGGCCCAGAAGACTTGTTAGCCATTCCCTGGCTGCCGCAGGACAAACTCATTAAAAACATCTGAACAAAACCAACAGAACTTGAAGGGCAACAAGAAACTGAAGACCCTCTGCAGATGGGGTTAGAGAACCCATACGGTAAATCGCAGATGTTAGAGGGCCCGAGCACCCAACCGGAGGTAGGATTCTTTGTCCCAGACATTTTCTGTGCTTACGTTTCAGAATCTCAGTGATTGAGAACAAGAGTTGCAATCACTTACTCCTTTTTATCAGAAATTTCTGTCAATAAAACAATGTGGATATCCCTGGAGTTTTCTCTTAACGGGATTTTACTTTTGTAGAACAAGGTTTGTTAAGCAAATGAATGAAGCAAACAAAACTGAAGGAGGAATGTTTACTGAGCTAAAGAGAGAAAATTATTTTGTAGCCTTGGAAAAGTACCCAATTATAGTAAAATATGGTTTATCCAGAGTTCTATCGATTGGGGCTTGCTATTAATATGATCTGCAAAATGGGGACAATCACACTGACATCTCAGAGTGAAGGTTAAGGAACATGTCAGATATACCAGGCAGAGGGGACATAGCACAGTGACTATGCTATTCGTTGAGATAATGCTTGTATTCTATTATAGGGTTCTAAGGACCTACCAGAAGCCACCATGTTTTCTCTTCCAGGCTTTGAGAAGCAGTTTTAAAAACAGAGAGACAATTCTAAAAGTAATGAGCAGGGAAAAGCAATAAATTCTTTATTGCCCTAAACAACCCAGGAAAAGAGCAGAAAGCTTTGGCCCTAGTATCTGCAAAATCTCTTGCAAGTTTCCAGACTGCCTGGTTTGGGGAAGCTCATCTGAGTAAAGCTCTTAATTCCCCAACTGTATTGAGAGTCAGCATAGCACAACAGTGGACATCATTGACTCTGATATCACTTGGTCTGGGTTGAAATCCTTACTCTTTACCAAATGGCCACCTTAGTGAAATATTTGCAATAATGGAGCTAGTAATTATACTTATAGTTGATTATTGTGATGGTTAAATCAGAAAATATATGTAAAAGACTAGAAGAATGTCTAGTATGTAATTAATGGCTAATAATTAGATGTCAGTGTGAGTGATTATAATTATTAGTGCAAGGTCTGACATAGTTTTTTTCCTTCTCTCCTTTTGTGACACCCGCCATGGTGATTTCCACTGTTGTGTGGTGGTAGCAAAGCAGACTTTAAAGATGTTCAGAAGCCCTTGCGGTCTATAGAGATAAAATCCTTGATAAAAGATCTGGTAGGCTTCTTATAAAAGATTAGGGCTTACATTTGGGAGCCAAGACCAGTCGGGTTTCTCTGATAAATAGCGTGTTCTATGACCTTCAGCAAGATCTCAGGAACTTAAAAGGTTCATGTACAGTCGTACCCCACATGACAACATTGCAATCAGTGATAGACTGAAAATACAATGGTGGTCCCATAAGATTATAGTATCATATCGTTACTCTTTTCTATTATGTTTAGATAAATAAATACTTAGCATTATGTTACAGTCACCTGTAGTATTCATTACAGTAACATGTGGTACAAGTTTGTAGCCCAGGAGAAATAAGCTGCTATACCATATAGCTTAGGTGTGTAGCAAGGCTATGTCATCTAGGTTTGTATAAGATACTCTATAATGTTTGATGAAATCATCTACTGATGAATTTCTCAGAATGTATCCCCATCATTAGGTGACACATGACTGTATATGTGTAGCTGTGAGTTTTTAATAACTGAAGAGTAAAAGCTTCTTCTTATAACCTTTAAACTTTGTAACCAGCATCCTTCTTAGTTCTACACATATTCTGAACTAACAGGCTAGTTAGACGAATGGTCCGTGCTTTTTATTTGGAAGAGGACTTCATAAAAAAAGGGCGCTGGCCCCCTTTTTTGCCGAGGGTGGTGGGTTCAAATCCAGCCCCGGCCAAACTGCAACAAAAAATTAGCCGGGCATTGTGGTGGGCACCTGTAGTCCCCGGTGCTCGGGAGGCTGAGGCAAGAGGATTGCGTAAGCCCAAGAGTTAGAGGTTGTTGTGAGCCATTGATGTCATGGCTCTCTACCTGAGGAAGGTACAGTGACATTCCGTCTCTACAAAAAAAAAAAAAAATCCCAAACTTTAGTGGCTTAAGACAACTATTTTGTTTTTAGCTGATGATTCTCAGAGTTGTCAATTTTTCCTAGGTTCAGCTGGTCAGTTCTTCCACTGGCCTCAGGTGGGTTCACTCTATGTATTTGCGGTCAATTGCCAGTCACCTAGGTGGCTCTGCTTCTGAGGGTTAGCTGGCAGTTGGCGGGTCCATGGGAGCAACAGAGCTACATGTGCCTCATCATCCAGCAGGCTAGCACAGGCTTGAGTACATGGGAGTAGACATGGGTTTACAGAAGAAGCAAGACAGGCTAAGTCCCAATATATAAACGCTTTTCAAGTTTCCTCTTGCATCACAATGTCCAAAACAAGTCACATAGCCAAACCTAGAATAGCACATAGAGGAATATACCAAAGGTGTGGATGTAGGGAGGTGTGAGCAAATCAGAAGCCATGATTGCAACAATCTACCATAATCACTATTGAACCTGTTTTGGGAGAAGGAATTTATTTCTGAAATAGGCACCTTGTACATGTGAGGTCAAAGTGCCTTTTCCTTTATTAGACTCTAAGGAGAAATTATTTACTCCACCAATCTGAATAAGCTGTATGAATAAATAAGTTTTTCTCTTACCAACCAATTGAAAGATTGCCATCATGCATGCAGTATTCCTCAATTTGTGAATTAGGGCCCCAGAATAGGAGGTTCCTAAGTGCCTTTGCACTCTGACATTCTATGAATCTATATTTTCCCCCTCCAATTAGAAAGTATCTGAAGCCCAGCCCACGAAAACTCTATTTCCTTGTACAATGAGGCAGTCAGGAAATTTCAGTGCAATGCCAAGGAACAACCGGCTAACCATAAGATTGTGTGATGTGACTGTGGATTAAAATGCCTCATGAAGTAGTGAGCTCCGTGTTACCAGAGGTGATCAAGCACAGAGTGGACAGCCATTTTGAAAATGATGTGAAACTATATTTCTAATTCTATTTGTCTGAGGGGATATCAGAATTGCTATATTGTTCCCAGGGCTCCAATGCCCTCCCCAAGGCAGGCCATACTTTAAAAAAAAAAAAGTTAAATTAGACTCATTCAACAACAACAGCCAATGAGCACTTACTATAAACAAATCAAAGTACTTTTACGTCCTATACCTTTCTTTACTCTAGGGCCAGTAACTCCATTTTACAACAGGAAAACAAAAACTCAAGGAGGTAAGAAAATTCGCTCAAAATCACCCTCGCCCTGTAAGTGTCCAGCTGGTTCTCTTACCGTGTTCTTGATGCTGCTTTCTTTCCTTCCATCATTCATTTGACCCTCATCCTTAATGACATTTCTGTCAGGTGCAGGAAGGATAGGCATGTGCTATCCCCAGAACACATGTGCACCTCAACTTCCATACTTTCTGGTTTGGCCAAGGGGTGAATTAGATAACATGTAAGAAATCCTAAAAGCAGTACCTAGGACCTAGAAAACACTTCATGAAGGTTTGTCAATAGTATTATTTTGGAGAAATAGCATGAAGCCTTTGGAATCGAGCCTGAGCTGAGAGAATTTGGAATGCCTGATCAGAAAGAAACATGTAAAAAGAGTTAGAAGGCATTGGCATCCTTGGGTCCTGTGGTTGTTTCAGGAGCCTGAGGGGAGTGAGGACACCCCAAGCAGAAGACACCTAGGAGGGGCTGATGGAGGGCAGCCCCAGGCAGCACCCACCCAGGCTCGCTTTCTCCCATAGCCTAAGCCAGCACTGAGAAGTTCCTAGAAAGAGCTGCTGTTTGGAAGCATTGTGCATTTCTGGTGCCTGCCAAGGAAGCATGCACTTGAAACCAGAGTGGGGACCTGAGCCTTGAGGTGAGGCCCAGGGTACACACGAGGTACAGGAGTACATTTTCTCCCTGCTGTGCGCTCCCACAGCCCCTGCTGACATCTCGAGCAATACTTATCACCTCACACAGCTCAGTTCTCATAAGTGGGTAACATTTGGTCTCCAGAAAATACCCAGGCAATTCTTGCCTGGCAGACTCTGGGAGTGTGGGTCACACCATCTTATCCTTCCATCTGTAGACAGGACAGCTAGCCGATCTCGTTTGGGCCCACTCACTTCCCAAGGTGTGTCAGACCCTGGCTGCCCACAGCTAGAGACAGCGGGCTCTTGCATGGTCTCAACCCCTACCCTCAGCACAAATGCAGATCCTCGTGGAAGGATAGGCTCTGTGAGCAGGGCCCAGATATTCCAGAAGACGGAATATTCTCTGAAAGAAGATCCTGGTCAGCAACGCTTTTAAAGTAACATGCTGATAAGACAATTATTAAGACAATGCTAAAAAGAGATTAGAGGACAGTAGTGGAATGAAGTGCTTCACTAAAACATTTGATGACAACCATGTGACAAATGTCATAGAGCAAGTGGTCGCCCTTTGAATGTAATTGCACCTGGAATAATGATGCACAATACTGCCCCCAGATTGCCTAGACCCCGCTAGACTAGACTAGACGAGATCTAGACTAGACTAGATGTTGCAGCCTGACTCTTCCTGGGCCCAGGCCTCCATCCCCGGGCACGGCATGGAAAGCAGCATCTCTGGAAGTCCCTCAGAACCTCTTCAAAGCATTTGGTCACCATGGAGCCACTGCCGTTACAGAAGCAGGTACAAGGACCCCAGGTAAAAGATTTGGCACAACGGGGATAAGCACCAGTGTCTAGAGTCGGGTTGCTCTTTCCAGTGTGCTGAGGGGTTTTATCCAGAATTTCATTTAAATAAGAAGGTAATAAGAGACAAATCATGCGACCCTCAGTGCAGCGTGGTGTCTTAGCTTCCCAGATAATCTCTTTGCTGGTCTACCTGCCTGGTTCTTACCGCCTCTGATGCCTTTCTCCGTGATCTCCACATTTGCAAACTCTACTGTCCTTAAAGACCCAATGCAAATCCCACCCTTTCCTTGAAGCCCTTCCTGGTCTCCCTCCTCTCCACCACCACCCCTCAAGTCAGAAATAAATTCATTGTATACTTTTTTCTTCTGTACCATCATTTCCTCATCTGTAAAATGGGCACAATAATAGTATACACTCTGTAAGATTGCTGTGGAAAACAGGAAGAGCACTTAGAATGAAACATATAAACAAAGCTTAATAATAATAACAATGATAATAACAATAATAACAACTCTTGCTGCCAATGGATATGACTTATGACTTCTTTTTTTTTTTCTTTCTTTCTTTCTTTTTTTTTTTTTTTTTTTTTTTTTTTTATAAAATGTTATTTTTTTG
>CAUYPK010136842.1:0-24840 GCA_963574355.1 Loris lydekkerianus | reverse complement strand
TTGATTATGATGTGTCTGGGGGATGTCTTATTTGGGTTGACTCGTGCTTGAGTTCTGAAACTGTCTGCTATCTGAATTTCAGAATCTCTTGGCATGTCTGGAAAGTTCTCCTTCATAATCTCATGAAGAAGTCTCTTGGCATGTCTGGAAAGTTCTCCTTCATAATGTCACGGAGAAGAGACTCTGTGCCTTGTGAAGCCACTTCATCGCTTTCTGGGATCCCTATAGGACGAATATTGATTTTCTTTAAATTATCCCAGAGCTCTCTGAGAGAGTGATCTGTTTTTGCCCTCCATTTCTCTTCCTCTTTGAGGATTTGGGAGCATTGGAAAGCTTTGTCTTCAATGTCAGAAATCCTTTCTTCTGCTTGCTCCATTCTGTTACTGAGGGATTCTACTGTGTTTCTCAGATCTTTGAGGCATGCAACTTCTTGTCTCAATTTGTCAAAATCTTTGGTTATTTGGTCTTTGAATTCGTTGAATTCTTGAGATATCTTTTGGGTTACTGCTTGGAATTCTAATTCGATCTTATTTGCTATCCAGACTCTGAATTCAATTTCTGACATCTCAGCTATTTGTTTGTGTATGGGATCTTGTGCTGTGTCTGCCCCATTGATCCTTGGGGGAGTTGATCTAGTCTGACTATTCATATTGCCAGAGTTTTTCTATTGATTTAGCCTCATGATTGTTTTCCACCGTTGCCTCTCACCATCTTCAGGGTTGGGGAGGTGTTTCTCTAAGATTAGACCCAGCGGGATCACTCTATTATTGCTGGATCTTTGTAGGGTGTGGCCCTGTGTAGTTCCTCTGGGGCTGCTCCAACCAGGGAGTTCTGATTGTGGAAGCAGCTCCAGAGTGTGACACACCTGGATCCAGCAACAGGGTGGGAGGTGGTGCGCACGGTTCTGGGTGTGCCTGGCACCCTGTGACTTTGGCACAGAGAGCCCAAGGCTCCAGCAGTCTCTGTCCAAGAGAAGGGTTCTGTGCAGAGGCAGGAAGAGCTCCAGAGTCCCTGGACAGACAAGCGGGCTGGTGTGAAGGCAGGGAGGGTACCAGTAGGACAATTTTATTAATGAATGAACAAAAATTAATTCTGGATACCTGATTATTATTACAAGTAGTTTCTAATTTCTTACACCAATTTAAACATTGAAATGTATCTTGTTGTTGTTTACTAGTCTCCTAGTAACTAGTTGTTACTAGTCTCCTCTTAGTCCCATAAAAACTGTATGGAACTCTCCTCTGGGAGTGGCTAAGAATTACAGAAAGTGTTCTTGTAGTCTTTCATGCTGGGCAGTTTCCTGACAGTCAATACACCTCTCTACATGACATATGTTGGGATTGGGATGGTGGTGAGACCCTTCCCCAAACCACCTTGGTTGACATCCACCCAATATACACAGATTCCACTAGAGGTTAAAGCAGTTCTTTGTTATAGGACCCCAAAATGTGACCCAAAGTGTGGAGTTGAAAGATTGAGAGCTCTGTGTGGTCCATTATGTGCTTTCTCGCCTTTATGTCACACCATACATGAGAGACCTCACTGGCTGAGCCTTCAAACTGAGTCCCACAAAACTGCTATCTTGTTTTACAGCTCTTGACTTCTCTCCTACACTTTTCCTTTCCTTTTTTAAAGTCCTTTTAAAGCCCTCACCCCTCAGTACACCACTATCTGCTTCACAAAACAAGTATTCTCACCCCTCTCTTCTTGAATCTTAAAAACTGCACTGCCTTGGGTAGAGCTGAATGTCTGTCCACCTATTACTGATCCCACAGAGTGAAAGAGAGAACTCTCATCATGTGAGTGCCTGAGAGAAAGCTAAAGAAAATAAGAGGGAGGGAAAGTAACATAGAGATAGAGAGAGTGCTTGAGTTTAAACTGTCTCCATCATCAAGGCTGCTACACCTAGGGTTTATCATAAAGAACTAAACACAAATATAGACATATACGATGATGACATATATACAAGGTGGTGGTCCCATAAGATTATATACTATCATGATATTGTTACTATACCTTTTCTATGTTTAGATATGTTTAAAAATCCAAATGTTCATCATTGTGTTTCAGTTGCCCACAGCATTCAGTACAATAACATGCTGTACAGGTTTGTAGCCTTGGGAACATGCCATACCATATAGCCTACCTATTTAGTAGTCTATAATACATACCATCTAGGTGTATGTAACTATGCTCTGTGATATTTGCACAATGACAAAATCCCCTAATGATGCATTTCTCAGATCATATCCCTACCTTTAAGCAAGGCATGGCTAAAAAACTAAATGCTGTGTGGTTCCTCGGATTGGATCCTAGAATGAAAAAAGGCCATTAGTAAAAAAATTTTGAAATACAAATAAATTCTAAAGTTCAGTTACTAAGACAATATCAATTTCCATTTCTTAGTTTTGACCAGGGTCCTATGGGTATATAAGGTGTTAACATTAGGAAAAATTTTAGTAAGTATATACAGAAGTTTTATGCCTCACATTTATAACTTTTCTGTTAGATTTAAAATATCTTCAATATAAAATAATCATAGGGTGGCTCCTATGGCTCAGTGGGTAGGGCACCAGCCCCATATATTGAGGCTAGCATGTTCGAACCTGGCCCTGGCCAAAATGCAACAAAAAAAATATACAGACATTGTGGCGGGCACCTGTGCTCCCAGCTACTCAGGAGGCTGAAGCAAGAGAATCACCTAAGCCCAGGAGTTGGAGGTTGCTATAAGCTGTGATGCCATAGTACTCTACCAAGTGTGATACAGTAAGACTCTGTCTCTAAAAAAAATAATAATAAAATAAAATAACTCTAAAAATTTTACTTATCAATTTGGGAGCATATCTTTTGTAACAAATAGCCAGGTATCAAGCTAGGCATGGTGGTTCAAACTTGTAATTCTAGCACTCCGAGAGGCCACAAGTGGATTGCTTGAGCTCAGGAGTTCAAGACCAGCCTGAGCAAGAGCAAGACCTCATCTCTACTAAAAATAGAAAAACTAGCCCAGTAGTCCCAGCTACTGGGGAGGCTGAGGCAAGTGGAACTATTTACCTATAAGTTTGAGGTTGCTGTGTGCTATGATGATGCCTCTGCACTCTACCCAGGGTGGCAGAGGGAGATTCCATTAAAAAAAAAAAAAAGCCAGTTTTCAGCCAATCACAAATAGCCAAGCTTCAGCCAATCATAGGCAGCCAATTGATAAGGCCATGCCCAAACAAGGCAAATGCCTTGTCACATCCAATCCAAATAAGGCAAACACCTAGCAGTAGCTAATCAAATGATTTCTCTACCTTGCCTCCTACAAAAAACTCCATAAAAAAAAAAAAGAGCTCCCCAAACCTCTTCTGACTCTAAGTACTGCCCAATTCATAAATCATTCTTTGCACAAATGAATTTTGTTAAATGTATCTAAAGTTTTAATAATACATTTGTGTATATGACACAAATGACATACATATAGCTACATATGTACATATATGTGGATAAGATACAGATATAGATATATCGTTTTCCATTGTGAGATATTTTTTATTTCAGAATACCACCAGGTCTGTTCTTCTCCAGAATGCTTTAGTAAATAATGCTCATTTTCCTCAAGAATATGAGGACTGATGAGGGAAAGATTTTAAACCAGCATGCAACATAAGAAAAAAGTTAAATCTCTATGAAATAGTTCTGTTCTTCCCCTCTGCCCCCCAAAAATCTCTTTGTCTCAATACTCTCTTTTCTTGATATAGGTAAAGTGTTCTGTTTACCTACTGTTGCATTAACAAACTAGCCTAACACTTAGTGGCTTAAAACAAATGGCTTAAAACAAATATTGTATTATAACTCACAATTGTGCTGGTCATGAATCTGGGCAGGACTCAGCTGGGTAATTTTTTTCCTCCACTTGGCATCTAAGGTTCTGAACTACTCTGCTAGAAAATGGGATGATCTGGAGAGTCCAAGTTAATGGCATCATTAACATGTCTGACACCTTGGCAAAGATGACCGCAAGTCTGGACACAGCTTGAGTTTTAAACCATTTTGCCTACACATAGAATCTCCACAAGGGTAGCCTCCAAAGAGCTAGACTAATTACATGGCAACTGAGAGATTCCAGAATGTTACAAAAGAAAGGAAGTGGAAACCACCGGTCTCTTAAGGCTTACAACCAGAAACTAACAAAGCACCATTTCTGCCATATTATATTTATCAGAGTTGCAGAGAACCTGCCCAGATTCAAAAGGAAGAGATATAAATCCCATTTCTCAATGGGAGACATGCCAAAGAATTTGTGGCCATCCTTAATCTTTCACACTAAGTATCGAATACATGTTTCAGACCTATTTAATGAATGAGTAGAGTCTCTGCCTTCAAAAACTGGTTCATTATGGCCAGGTGTGGTGGCTCACACCTGTAATCCTAGCACTCTGGGAAGCTAAGGTGGGTGGATTGCCTGAGCTGATGGGTTCCAGACCAGCCTGAGCAAGAGTGAGACCCCATCTCTAAAAATATCCAGGTGTTGTGGCAGATGCCTGTGGTCCCAGCTACTTGGGAGGCTGAGTCAAGAGAACCACTTGAGCCCAAGAGTTTGAGGTTGCTGTGAGCTATGAAGTCAAGGCACTCTACTGAGGGTGACAAAGTGAGACTCTATCTCAAAAAAAAAAAAAAAAAATCTAGTTCATTACGTAGCCAAAGGACAGAAAAGTAGACAATTATTAAACTACAGGAATATATTTTATTGTTTAAAAATAATTGTTTTGCTTTCTTTATTGGGAATTGACTGAAAATAGAATTATATTTGACTCATGGGAGAAACTCCTGAGAGTTTGTCTGATTCTTTAATTCAAGTTGGTTCTTGAAATGGTTACGTTTTAAGAATATTTTCTATATCAGCTGTAATAAATTAAAATAAGATAGCTTTTTGTCCTTTACTTCTAAATGTAAGAATTAATATATATTTTTTTTTTAACAGAATCTCACACTGTCACCCTGGGTAGAGTTCCACATTATCATCATAGCTTACAGCAACCTCAAACTCTTGAGCTAAAGAAATCCTCTTGCCTCAGCTTCCCTAAGTAGCTGGGACTATCAGTATACACCACCACACCCAGCTAGTTTTTTCTATTTTTAGTAGAGATAGGGTCTCACTCTTGCTCAGGCTGGTCTCAAACTCCCAAGCTCAAGCAATCCACCCACCTTGGCCTCCTAGAATGCTAGGAGTACAAGAGTGAGCCACTTCACCTGATCCCTGTGATACTTTAAAAGGTACTGGATGTGCCAAATGTTCTTTGGAAATTATGGAATATCTACTAAAATGGCAAAATAAAATTTTCTAAATGAAAAAATGGAAAATGCCAGGTGCTAAGGAAGATGCAAAGCAATTGGAAAATACATATATTGCCGATAGGCATGCAAAAGGACACAATCATTTCAGAAAAACACTTTGGAAAGTTCAGCAATCTCCTCAACTCAGCAGGAGTTGACAACCTATTTCCATAAAGGACCATATAAGAAATTATTATAGACTTGGTGAGCCATACACTATTTCAACTACTCAACTCTGTCACTGTAGCATGAAAGCCACTGTAGACAATTGCAAGTGAATGGTCATGGCTGTATTCCAATCAAACCTTATTTATAAAAACACACAGTAGGCCTTTAGGCCTAGAAAAATTAAAATTTATGTTCACACAAAAACCTGTATCTGCAGGAGTGTAATTGCTGGATCTTATGGTAAAAGGATGTTTAGCTTTCTCATAAACCACAAACTGCCTTCCAAAGTGGCTGTGCCATTTTGCATTCCCATAACAATGAATGAGACTTCCTGTTGCTACACATCCTTGCCGCTGTTTGGTGTTGTCAGTTGTTTGGGATTTGGGCTGTTATAATCAGTACTTGGCGATATCTCATTGTTGTTTTAATCTGCATTTCTCCCTAATAACATATAATATGGAGAATCTTTTCATATGCTTACTTGCCATCTGCATATCTTCTTTGGTAAGATGTCTGCTAATGTCTTTGGCCCATTTCTTAAATCAGGTTATTTGTATTCTTATTGTTGAGATTTAAGAGTTCTTCATGTATTTTGGGTAACAGTCCTTTATCTGATATGTCTTTGACAAGTATTTTCTCCCAGTTTATGGCTTGCCTTTTCATTCTCTTGACAATGTCTTTCACAGAGGAAAAAATTTTAATTTCAATGAAATCCAGATTATTGATTCTTTCTTTTCATGGGGCATGCCTTTGGTGTTATATATAAAAAGTTATTACCAAACTCAAGGTCATCTAAATTTTCTTCAATGTTATTATATTAGTTAGGATTCTCCATAGAAGCAGCATGAACAATAGAAATATATATGTCATATATAAATAAGTATCATATGTGTAAAGAGATTTCTTATAAGATTTTATTTCTTGTGATTAGAAAAATCCCATGACCAGCCATCTGCAAACTGGAGATCCAAGAAAGCCCATGGTATAGTTTATCTGAAAGCTAGAGAGTTGCAATCTCAGTCTGAAGGCCTGAAAAACAGGAATACTGAGGGCAGAAGATTGATGTTTGAGCTAAAGCAATCAGGCAGAAAGCAAATTCAACCTTCCTCCATATTTTTATTCAATTCAGACCCTCAAAAGATGATCAAATTTCTATTTTTAGTAGAGATGGGGTCTCACTCTTGCTCAGGTTGGTCTTGAACTCCTGAGCTCACATGATCTACCTGCCTTGGCCTCCCAGAGTGCTAGGATAACAGGCGAGAGCCACAGAAACCAGCCCATATTTTTGGATTGAAAAAAACCTGAACATTCTGGCTATGAGGCCATAGCTCAGTGAGTAGGGCACCAGCCACATACACTGAGGCTGGCAGGTTTGAGCCTGGCCCGGGGCCTGCTAAACAACAATGACAACTACAACCTAAAAATAGCCAGGTGTTGGGGTGGGTGCCTTTAGTCCCAGCTACTCAGGAGGCTGAGGCAGGAGACTTGCTTAAGCCCAACAGTTTGAGGTTGCTGTGATGCCATGGCACTTTACCAAGGGCAAATAGACTATCTCAAAACAAACAAACAAAAACAACTGAACATTCTAATAGACTAATTTAATTCATTAAAATTTTGATAGTGAGTAAAATAAAAGTCTCAGAAACACTTGTCCTTGGATCAAATCCAGATATAAATGAAAAATAATCAAAATAATAAATGTAAATATAAGGCTTGGTAAGGTGGCTCATACTTGTAATCCTAGCATCTGGGAGGCCAAGGCAGGAGGATCATTTGAGATCAGGAGTTCAAGACCATCCTGATCAAGAGTGATAGAGACCCTGTCTCTACTAAAAATAGAAAAACTAGCCAGTCATTGTCATGGGGTACCTATAGTCCCAGGTACTTGGGAGGCTGAGGCAAGAAGATCACTTGAGCCCAAAAGTCTAAGGTTGCTGTGAGCTATTGTGCCACAGCATTCTGCCCAGGGCAACAGAGTGAGACTCTGTCTTTTAAAAAAAGATAAGAAAAGAAAAGAAAAAAGCAAATATAATAAAAAGGCAATATCTAATTTATCCTCTGACTGCAAAATGAACAAAATTGGAAGACAAGACCTAAAGTGGTTTCCGGATGAATGGTACAGTTGAATCACTCTGAGAAAAGATCAGACAGGAACAAATGAAGGAAGGAGTTTGGATGTTGCATAAATATATAAATCTAAGCCTGTGTCACTGGGATGTTATGTCCCTATTGCCTTTCACATTGACCCTTATCAGGTCTTTGTAAAATCATGTAGCTGTTATATCCACACTGATTTCCCTTCTAACTATTCTTATCCATAGAATAAATCACGGACTGCAGAGAGGCAAATGGTCATCCTCCTGCTGCCCTAAGTAAGAGATGCCCACAGCAAATTTGGCAGCCTTTTGCTTAGATTGGTCTGTCTGTCCTTACCACTGCCCAGGATGGCTGTACTTGTCCAACAGAGATTAACATAGGTGTCAGCATGTTTGTTGTACCGATACTTAAAAAAAATTTACCTCCCTCTTATGCTATCTTTCCAATTTACCATTCTTTATTGTTGTTACCCTCTCTTTCCTGCCTGTTTTGGGGGATTTATTTCCTTCTTATACCTTTAAATTTGTATTTATTTATTTATGTATTTTGAGACAGAGTCTCACTCTGTCACCCTGGGTAGATCGCCATGGCATCCGCCTAGCTCACAGCAACCTCAAACTCTTGGGCTCAAGATCCTCCTGCCTCAGCCTCCAGAGTAGCTGGAACTATAGGCGTCTGCCACACTGCCTGGCTAGTTTTTCGATTTTTAGTAAAGACAGTGTCTCTTGCTCAGGCTGGTCTCAAACTCCTGAGCTCAAGCAATCCACCTGCCTTGGCCTCTCAGAGTGCTAGGATTACAGGTGTGAACCACCATACCCAGTCTACCCTTAAATTTTGAAGGAATCTACTTTTTTTTTTTTTTTCCACACACAGCTTTGATGTAGAAATACACTTTCATCTTTCATTTAAACATCACTGCCTTCACCAAGAGTATCTTCTTCAGTATCAGTATCTACAGCAGTGTTTATCTACCTTTTTTATCTCACGGCACACTTGAACCTATAGTTAAATTTCCGCAGCATGCTTAAATTGTGTTGATCAAAAAAAAAAAAAGAAAAAGAGTAAAACAAAGAATATGCTTACAGTGCTTTGAATTTTTCAAAAATAATTGAATTAATGATCTTTAAAAATTTTCACACACCTAACATTCTCTCCTGGCACATCTATTGAAAATCACTGATGTACAGCCTTCCCTGCCGGCTACCATCCTTCTTTACCCCACCTGATCCTACCACCTGAGGGATAATCTGAGAGTTTAGTTTCAGATAAAGTTGTTTGATTTAGGAATAAACATTTACTCAGATTTAATGATTTTGTTCGACTGGTGTTCTTTACCACTACTTCTTTTACTCATCTCTTCTTTGGATTAGAAACAAATCCTCGAATAATTAATCAATAGGAGAAAAATGAAGAAATGGATTTGTGATATATTCGAATCAAAGTCAGTAGGAAAGTCTCACAGATAAGAGTTAGGGAGTAGGGGCTGTGGGGAAAAAATAGATTCCAGTGGAACAAAAGGCTCAGAAATATGGGGCACCAACTACTGCTTTCTCTTCCCAGAGAATGTGTCCTTGTTAATAAACATATTGTCTTTTCATTAAGAATCAAGAAAGCTTAGCATTTGTTCCCACTAAAGGAAACACATGGATTACTTCTGAATGGTGACCTCAGCCCTTAATATAAAAGGGCAAAAGCTTAACAAGACTTAAGTTTTCCCACATCCAACAGGACATTTCTCTGCCTGGACATCATCTCCAGCTGTTGCATATTCCATTAAGAACCTGAGGGCTGTGAAAAGATGCACCAGGACAACCCAATCAGATCTGCTCTGTGTAACCCACTCATTTTTCTTTAGATTTGTTTAGAGTTGAAACACATGTACCCAGCTCATCTTCTTGATCTAATCTCTCCTCCTATAATAAATCTAAACTACAATATGGATAAACTTCACATACATAACACTGAGCTGAAGAAGTCAGAGGTAGGCTCAGTGCCTGTGGCTCAAGCGACTAAGGCGCCAGCCACATACACCTGAGCTGGCAGGTTCGAATCCAGCCCGGGCCTGCCAAACAATGACGGCTGCAACCAAAAAATAGCCAGGCTTGGTAGCAGGCGCCTGTAATCCCAGCTACTTGGGAGGCGGAGGCAGGAGAATCGCTTGAGACCAGGAGTTTGAGGTTGCTGTGAGCTGGGATGCCCCGGCACTCTACCCAGGGTGACAGCTTGAGGCTCTGTCTCAAAAACAAAAAAAAACGAAAAAGAAGTTAGAGGTAATAGCACATTTTATATTATTCCATTTATATTAAAGTTCAAACAGGCAAAACCAATCTGTGCTGTTAGAAGTCAGGATTGGATCTGGGCATGGTGGCTCATGCCTATAATCCTAGCACTCTGGGAGGCTGAGGCGAATAGATTGATTAAGCTCAGGAGTTCAAGACCAGCCTGAGTAAGAGCAAGACCCTGTCTCTACTAAAAATAGAAAAACTAGCCAGGTGTTGTGGCAGGCACCTATAGTCCCAGCTACTCTGGAGGCTGACAGAGGAAGCTCACTCAAGCCCAAGAGTTTGAGGTTGCTGTGAGCTGTGATGCTACAGCACTCTATCCAGAGTGACAGAGTGAGACTCTTTCTCAAAAAAAAAAGAAAAGTCAAGATTGTGATTCTCTCTAGGGGTCTCATGAATGGAAGAGGGAACAAGGTCTTCTGGTGTCTTGGTAATGTTCTGTTTTTAGCTCTTGGAGTTGGTTAGATAGGTGTACTAACTTTGTGAAATACACTGAATCATACACTTACAACTTATGCACTTTTACATATGCTATATTTCAATTAAAAGTTCAATTTTTCTATAGCAGCTGCTGGGTTGAGAGGAACATGGCCTTTTCCTTTCCCCGCCATGGCTTGTGCCTGTCCATTGATACCAGTGTTCTCCAAAAAGTGGGAGTCATCTGACAAAAATGCCACTTTTTCCTGTTGTCTTCAAGCTCTCATTCAATCAGATATTATAAACTTTGTTCATACCAACTTGTGCAAAAACAACAGACAGCACTACACTGTCTGTGAATTAGCAAGTCATCAGACCAGCTCTGAGTCCTGGGGCACTGGCAGAGCTGTGACGACAATTCCCAGTGTTGAGCAGGTGGGACTCGTCCTTCTGCCAGGGTGCTTTTGGAAATGTGTCATACAGACTGCAGGTCTGCACCATCCAAAACCTGGCATCGCTGACACTGTAGAGTGAACACAACGCAAAAGCTATATGCCATCTGCTCAGCCCTGGCTGCCTCAGCCTTACCAGTGCTGGTCATGTCTAAAGGGCATTAAATTGAAGAAGTTCCTGAACTTCCATACGTGATTGAAGATAAAGTGGAAGAGTACAAGAAGACCAAGGAGGCTGTTTTACTTCTTAAAAAAGTTAAGGCCTGGAATATCAAAAATGTCTATGCCTTTTAGCAACTAAGGGCTGGTAAGGGCAAAATGAGACAGTTGTCGTATCCAGCACAGGGGACCCTGCATTATCTGTAATGAAAACAATAGTGTCATCAGGGCTTTCAGGAACATCCCTGGAATTACTCTGCATAATGTAAGCAAGCTAAACATTTTGAAACTTTCTTCTGGTGGGCATAGGGGACATTTCTATATTTGGACTGAAAGTGCTTTCCGGAAGTTAGATGAATTGTATGCCACTTGGCATAAAACTGTAAAGCTGCTTCCCTCAAAAGTAACTACAACTTTCCTATACACAAGATGATGAACACAGAAGCATCTTGAAAAAGCCCAGAGATCCAAAGAGCTCTTCCAGGCTCAAGGAGTAGGGCGCCAGCCCCATATACCAAAGGCGGTGGGTTCAAACCTGGCCCCGGACAAAAACTCCAAAGAGTTCTTCCAGCACCATGAAAAAAGATTCATCATGAAAAAGAGTCCTGAAGAAAAATCCACTGAAAAACCCAAGAATAATGTTGAAGCTAAACCAGTATGCAAAGACCATGCACCAGAATACCATTCTTCACCAGGCCAGGAATCCCCAAACTTCGGGCGGATGAGGTAGCAGCAGCCCTGCAGGCCAAGTCGGATGAGAAGGGGGTTGCAGGCAAGAAGCCCGTAGTAGTGAAGAAAGGGGAAAAGCCTCTGGTGAGGAAAAAGGCTGCCTCTACCAAGAAACCAACAGCTGGAAAGAAGCCAGCAGAAAAGAAATCAACCACAGAAAAGAAAGCCTGGGAATAAACTCTTAATTAAATTTGTTTATTCCATAAAGGTCAAATCATTCTAGACAGCTTATTTTTAATAAAGACTTGATCAAAGAGGTGAGGGGGAATTTTTTTTAACCTGCATTTAGATTATTTTCAATTCTCCATCACTTTATATAAGGAGAGATATTCATGTTCAGGCTTGGTGGCTCACCCCTCTAATCTTAGCATTCTGGGAGGCTGAGGTGGGTAGACTGCCTAAGCTCAGGAGTTCAAGACCAGCCTGAGCAAGAGCAAGACCCATCTCTACTAAAAATAGAAAACCTAATGCACTAATGCCCCAATTGTAAAAAAAAAAAAAAAAAAAAAAAACAAAAAAAAACCCATGGAATTGTGGCAGGGCCTGTAATCCCAGCTACTTGAAAGCCTGAGGCCAGAGGATCACTTGAACCCAGGAGTTTGAGGTTGCTGTGAGCTATGATGCCACCAAAGTGACAAAGTGAGACTCTGTCTCAAAAAGAAAAAAAAAAAAGAAAAACTAGCCTGGCGTTTTGTCAGGCACCTGTAGTCCCAGCTGAAGCAAGAGAATCACTTAAGCCCAAGTGTTTGAGGTTGCTGTGAGATGTGACACCACGGTACTCTACCAAGGGCAACATAGTAAGACTCTGTCTAAAAAAACAAACTATAAACATTTATAAAATATGGTCTGTAAGGCTGCTGTGATTGAGCTCTCACCTGCCCCATCATCATCTTCTCACATCATTTTCCCTCCTACCCAAAACCCTTAAGGCTTAAGGCTACATAGCTTTGATAAATTCTATAAAATGTCAAGATATTGGGCTCCTCAGGTCTAACATATGATGACTACAATTTTAGTTTTCTCACTCCACTCTTCATTTATTTAATGAATGACCTTTCAAGTCAACTTAAATATGTTAGTAAATGTATCTTTAGTGACTCTCCCCATCCCCCAAATTGTTAGGTTCCTTAATTATTCTTCATACCTTATTTATTATGTATTTAAGGTTACATGTTTGTCTGTCACCCTTTCTGACTAAGTTAGAGCAGTGACTTTACCTCTTTGGTTCCTCTAGTACCTAGCATAGTATAGAAAGGTACACAGAAGGTGCTCAAATATTGAATGAATGAATGAATGCACACATGAAGAGTAGGTTTGAGAAAAAGATTTCCCTCTCCCACCCTCATTACTCCTCCTCCCAACTTGAATTGAAATGAATTTTCTCCTATGTGGGCATGCATCCAATCGTCTACTGGCTTCTTACTGGTATTGAGTACACTAGATAATTGCTTTTCCATTCTTGTGATACTATACTAAAAAGAATGTGTTTCAAGCCCATCCAGGATATTACAAAAGATGTGAAGTCACCATCTTTTTTATAGATGAATAGTATTCCATGGTGTGCATGTACAATTTGTTAATCCATTCCTGAGTTGCTGGGCATTTATTGTTTCTACGTCTTGGCAATTGTAAACTGAGCTGTGACAAACAATCTAGTTCAAATGTGCTTATGATAAAATTATTTTTTTCTTCTTGGTAGATGCCTAGTAGTGGGATTGCAGGGTCGAGTGGGAAATCTGAGATCTTTAAGTATTCTCCATACTTCTTCCCAAAGAGGCTGTATTAGTTTGCAGTCCCTCCAACAGCATAAGAGTGTTCCCCTCTCTCCACAGCCGGCAGCGTCTGCAGCTTTGAGACTTTGTGATGTGAACTAATCTTACTAGGGTTAGGTGATATCTCAGGACGGTTTTGATTTGCATTTCTCTGATTGGAGACAAGAAGCATTGTTTCATATTTGTCAGCCATTCGTCTATCTTCCTCAGAAAAGGTTCTGTTCATGTCTCTTGCCCAGGCATCTATGGGATTGTTAGCTTTTGTTGTTGATTAATTTAAGTTCTCTGTAGATCCTAGTGACCAAAACTTTGTCTGATACACAATAAGCAAATATATTTTCCCATTTTGAAGGCTGTCTATTTGCTTTGGTTGTTGTCTCCTTAGCTGTACAGAAGCTTCTCAGTTTAATTAAGTCCCATTTATTTATTTTTGTCGTTGTTGCAATTACCAGGGAAGTCTTCCTCATATAATCTTTCTCTAGACCCTTATTTTCTAGTGTTTTCCCACACCTTCTTCAAGGATTTTTATTGTTCCATGCCTTAGATTTAAATCTTTTATACTTCTTGTAAGTGGTGAGAAGTATGGGTCCAGTTTCAGTCTTTTACATGTGGATGCCTATGTTTAAATGGGATGGAAGAGCTTTTTACTTTTTTACAAAATGGAAGCTGAGTATGTTCAAATTATCATGAGATGGAATAAGTAAAGAGAGAGAAAATTAAGGACAGACAACTGCTAGAGCTTCGTGTCCTACAGAATAGGAAGAAGGTGGGATCCAGAGAGCAGGCAAAGGGATTAGCCTTAGACTGGCAATACTGCTTCCACTGCAACTTGAGGAAAGATGGGGGCACTCAGTTACATTTATGATTAGGAGGGCAATAGTTAAGGGATAGATTTAGCTTTCTCTGTGAATTGGAAGTGAGAGCAGGAGGTCTGCTAAGATTGAATAGAGGGCTAATAGAATAAGAAGTCAAGAAGATACAAAAGTTTAAATAGTCACCACCAGAAAAAGTGAAGGACAAGAGCAAGGATGCTCAGTGCCCATAGCTAAGTAGTTAGGGCACCAGCCACATACACCACGGCAGGCGGGTTTGAACTGGCCCAGGCCTGCTAAACGACAACTGCAACAACAACAACAAAATAGTCAGGCGTTATGGCAGGCACCTGCAGTCCCAGCCGCTTGGGAGGCTGAGGCAAGAGAATCACTTAAGTCCAAGAGTTTGAGGTTGCTGTAAGCTGTGACACCACAGCACTCTACTGAGGGCAACACAGTGAGACTCTGTCTCAAAAAGAAAAAAAAAAAAAAAAAGAAAGAAAGAAAAGACCAAAGAATTTCACGCATTGCAGGCTATCAGTCTAGAGACAATAAATTTCTAGTAACACTACGTGTGATTCTAGGATTTCCTTCTGCAGCACTTGCCAATGCCAAAATCAAGGGCCTAATAGACTGATCCAGGGTTTGTATTTTGATAGGCACATGAACAAGATGATAAAGGAACACGGAAGTTAAAGATATTGGCAACAGAACACTCAAATCAAAGGATAGGTGGAAAGGCTGGATAAGAAAAAGGAAAAACAGCAAGGTCCTGATGAAAGAGAATGGATTGGAAGTACCAGTGCCAAGTAAAGGTGTGATGGGAACAATGGAATAAGAAAATTGAGCACAATCATTTGTAACCTCATATTTATCTGAAATTTAAAGAAAACCAGAAAACTGAGCACACTGATGGCTGACAGCATGTATATAACATTAGAGAAGTGATTTTCCCCACTGATGAATCTTCTTAAGTATCACATGTGTATGTTTGTGAAGATGAGCATAAATTTGCAAAGAGGTTCAATTTACAATAGTACTTGATTTATAAAGTTTAATTCCTATTAGCCACAGGTTACTATAGGAAAAAATTTTTAAGTGCTCTGCTTACACGGTAAGACATAAAATCTTTCAATGGTGATATATTGATTTGAACAAAACATAAAATTAAAGCTGACTGGTCTAGATCAATTTGTTAATTTTACAGAAAAGGAAACAGACTTCCAGAACTAATTGACTTACCCAACTTCAGTGATTTGCCATAAAACCTTTAAAATGAGTGGAACTTTACAGATAAGTTTAGGAGCATCTGAACATTTTCCTGTATTGAAAAACAGCTCACTCTTCAACCTACTGAAATATTTCACAGTTATCCATTTTTCTTATATCTGTCACAAATACTATATTGTGCTTACAAAAATTGTGTACATTGTACTTACAAGTTAAATACATGATTTCTAAGTCTTTGACTAAAGACCTGAATTTATAATTCCTAGAATTGTTTCCATTTCTCTCTTTGCCTGAAGTTGTCAAGGAAAAAATGATATGCTGGATCAAAAGGTACATTTTATTTCATTTCTCCTAATTTATTTCTCTGTGGCCACCAAAAGACTTTAGCAATTCTCAAATTTGAATTTTTTAATACAAATAACACCACAATTAATTTGAGAAGTTTTTCAAAGCCAATACAGTCTATCCTCTTTGCAGATTCTGTATCTGCAAATTCACCCAATTGCTAAAATGTATTTGTAATCCCAAAGTCAATACTCACAGCACTTTCACAGTCATTTGAGGACATGCACAGAGTGGTGAAAATGTGAGTTTCCTAATGAACACATTCCCAGTTGAAGGTAATGCTCTGCCTTCTTGTTTCAGGTCTCATACTGTAAACAAGCATCCTTTCCATGGTCAATTTAGTGCCACATTTTTCACATTTTTGTACTTTTGTAAGTGATCTGACTGTTTAGTAATAAACCTCCCTTCAAAAAACTGCCCCCCAATCATAAAGCTGAAGTCCTATCAAGTATTCCAAAGTTTAAAAAGGCTATGATGTGTCTTTCAGAGAAAATATGTGCATTAGATAAACTTCGGTCAGGCCTTAGTTATACTGTTTTAGGCCTTAAGTCCAGGGCTAATGATCAATATATATAATCAACAATATACAGTCTGCAACTTAACTATGGTTCAACTTAAAATTTTTTGACTTTTCAATGGAGCAAAATATGCATTCAGTAGAAACCATACTTTAAGGACCATACAACTATTTTGTCTTTCACTTTTCAGTACAGTATTAAATAGAATACATAAGACATTCAATGCTTATTATAAAATAGGGTTTGTGTTAGACGATTTTCCCCAGCTGTAAACTAATCTAAGTATTCCAAGCATGTTTAAGGTAAGCTAAGGCTAAGTTATGATATTCAATAGGTTAGGTGTATTAAATGCATTTCTACTTATTTTATTAACTTAAAATGGATTTATTGGAAGGTAACTCCCATCCTAAGTTGTGGAGCATCTGTATATTAAATCAGGCATTTTTAAACAGAAATATGCATAAAAACTATGTACTGAGAGACTGACAAAAATGTTGTGACCCAAGGCTCACAGGAACTTAAGCATATATTTCTTTTAGAAGCAAAGGTTCAGTAGCCACTAATTCAGTGTTCACAGCAACTTTAAAGAACAGAACCACCCCAAATAATAACCAATTGTATTTTGAATGTGACACTTTCACATACGTAAAATTAAGGAAAAAAACAAGGACACAGAGCTTATTTATCAAAATGAGCTATTTCCCAGCACACAGTATTATTGTATGAGTACTCAATAAATAAATCTGAGTGTCAAATAAATGGTTCATAAAATTAAGTGATGAAGTTCATGGAAAAAACTCCTAGAGTTCAATATTCTTCCTCAGACAGGAAGAAGATAAACTAGTCTTTTGCCATTATTTGGAGCACATGGAAGCAGGTACCAGCAGCTTAAGTACAAAGCCATCAGAGTCACAAAATAAAAAATAAGTTCAAAATGGGCCGCAGGAGACTGGTCTGGTTAAATATGACAAACCAGAAGATTGGATCTTTGTCCTGATGGGCCAAGCTCCTTTAAAGGAACTAAGAGGTTTGGTGCCTGTAGCTCAGAGCCTAGGGCGCCAGCTACATACACAAGAGCTGGCAGGTTTGAATCCAGCCTGGGCCTGCCAAACAATGACAACTATAGCCAAAAAAATAAAAAAAATAAAAAATCACTGCAGTATCAGGTGAATGGGGTAGGGATGGGATATCAGGTAAGTAATTTGTGGTCCCACTACCAAACTTTATTTTTAATTAGAGTACCATCTCAAATCTCTTCTACAAAAACAAACACCCCCCCTCCCCCAATAACACAGCCAGTTCACTAACTTCAAGACCTATAGACATGTAAGTTGTTTTCTGTGGATTTTTTTCAATTTTTCTTTTTGTTTGTTTTTGGTTTCTTATTTTTAAAATAAATTCAGTGTTCACATTTCTATGAAGAATTAACCCAGTTTCAGGAAACCTGCCCTAGCAGGGTAGATAAGCATTGTCTTCCCTGCCCACATCTGGTTTGATTTTCTGCTCTGATGCTTCAAGGTGCTCAGAAAAGCGGCAGCCTTTAGAAGAGCAAATCAATGCCCGGCCAGTGCTCCCAGGCCATGGAGTCAGTAAGCTTTCAGGAAAGCAGAAGAGAAGAGTGGCTTACTGTGAAACCTTTTTTAAAAATATTCATACACTTCAATGTGTGCCTGTCAAGATGTCAGGAGAACAAGAGCTTGAAAACATCTTGTCCAGGTTTCGGGAGACAGCATCTTCCACACATCCACCCTGTCCCTGGACATCAGGAGTGTGGGGACAAAGTCCTGGCTCTTCTACTGGAGGCAGGACTCCCCTGGGCTTCCTAGTTCCTGTTTGACTCTTTCCTGTAAAACCTGTGCTGAGTCTTTGCACTCATGGGAAGCACAAACGTTCGACTTGTATGCAGAAAAGTACAAAAACAACTAGAACATAAAAGTTTTGGTAATATAAGGCCATCTATTTAAATCCACCTTGGAAATTTGTAACACTTAAATACTACAGTGAAAAGGCATCTTAATATGCTTTTTAAAAACAACTGAAATCATCTACTAAGATTGTGTAAAATAAAAAAAAAATCAATTCCCTTTGAGGGCACTTTGTCCTTTGGAGAAGGCAAGGAGAGCAATCGGCTGGTGGGCTAATGCTTCAGTCAAGGGTAGGCTTCATACCAGGCCCCATGGTCATACAAGAGTTCTTCCCTGGCCTAGATGTCTCGGAAAGTGATGAGGATGAGGTAAGGTACAATGTGAATGTTGTGCAGTTTGGTTTGGCAGTTCCCACTTTTGCTGTGATTGATCCGCCTTCCCAGGCAGTTTGTCTCTCTAGTTGCATCCACACAGGTTTTGCTCAAATAGTGGAAGTAGTACATGTAGCAGCCTGTGGAGGGGTCTTGCGCATACAGAGCGTCCTGCTTCTTGGTATTGGTGATCTCGATGAGGTCCCCATGGTATTCCACCACAATCGCCCTGGGGGAACTGCTTTGTGGCTATCAGCCCTTACCTTTGCCATAAGTGAGGTCAATCTTCATGCCTTCTTCCTTCCCACTGTCCATCAATTCATCTATTCTTTTCCTTTCTTCTGACTGCAACTCATCTGTGCTCTTCCTGGAGCTCCTTCGGACAGGGTAGAAATCCGGGAGTTTGTGATTCTGTTGTTTTTCCTTGAGCTCTTTTCTGAGGGGCCTGCTTGCCCCTAATGTGTTTTTTTCAGGGCTAGCTTGGTGACTGCTGCATTGGTAGAATCAAAAGATAAGGCTGGAATTTTTAGAAGCTCTGCTGCTTCAGATTTTTGGTTTGGAAAAGGTGCATCTTTAATCTTCCGTTTCTCAGACTTCATGATATTGCATATTGCATTCCCAGGATTTCTTTTCTTGCCTCAAACAGCCACCATCACTGCTGCCTGCTGCTGCTGCTGCTATTGCAACAGCCGCCAAGGCCAGGCTCCCGGATACTGCAGCAGCCACAGCCACCAGGAGCCGGAAGGTCTATTTTAAGTTCTCTGAGGATTCTCCATGCTTCTTTCCAAAGAGACTATTACCGGTTTGCAATCCCACCAACAGTGTAAAAGTATCTGTCCACATCAACACCAGTATCTGCACCTTTGGGACTTCCTGACATGGGTTGTTCTCGGTGGCATTAGATATCTCAGGGTGGTTTTGATTTACATGTCTCTAATTAGGGACAATGAACATTTTTTTCATATTTATTGGCCATTCCTACCTTTTTATTTTTATTTATTTTTTTTTTTTTGGAGACAGTCTCACTTTGTCACCCTGGGTAGAGTGCCATGGCTTCATAGCTTACAGCAAACTCAAGATTCTGGGGCTCGAGCTATTTTCTTGCCTCAGTCTCCCAAATAGCTGAGACTATAGGCACTTGCCACAACACCTGGCTATTTTTAGGGGGGGGGGGGTCTCGCTGTAGCTCAGGCTGTGTGGAACTCCTGAGGAACTTGTGACCACAGGCAATGGCATTCCTACGTCTTCAGAGAAGGTTCTGTTCATGTCTCTTCTCCCATGATAGATGGTGACTGTTTACTTTTTTTTGATTGAATTCTCTGTAGATTCTAGTTATCAACCCTTTATCAGATTCGTAACATGCAAGTATCTTTTCCCACTCTGAAGGTTGTCTATTTCCTTTAATTGCTGTGTCCAGGGAAGGTAGATCTTAACAAATTCTTAAGATTTTGATTAGCCACTGTACTCATACCTTTAACTTTAGGAATATCATCAACTGTCATGATCTCTCTCTGAAAAATTATACTACCCAAACAAATGTGATGGTTAATTTTGTATCAACTTGGCCAGGCTACAGTATAAAGGTATTTGGTCAAACACTATTCTAGATGTTTCTGGGAAGGCTGAAAGAAATTAACATTTAAATCAGTAGACTTTGTGTAAAGCAGATTGCCCTCCATAGTGTAAGCAGGTTTCATCCAATCAGTTGAAGACCTAAGAACAATCTTCTCCAAAAAGGAAATCTCCCAGAAAATTGCCTTCAGACTTGAATGTCAATTTTTTTTTTTTTTTTTGGGGGGGGGGGTATAAACAGAGTCTAACTTTATTGCCCTTGGTAGACGTGGTATCACACAGCTCACAGCAACCTCCACGTCCTGGGCTTAGGCGATTCTCTTGCCTTAACCTCCCGAGTAGCTGGGACTACAGGCACCCGCTACAATGCCTGGCTATTTATTTTTGTTGTTGCAGTTTGGCCAGGGCCAGGTTCAAACCCACCACTCTAGGTATATGGGGCCAGCGCTCTACCCAATGAGCCACAGGCACCACCCTGAATGTCAATTTTTACGTCTGTCTCGCCTAATCTGACCACCTACAGATTCTAGACCTACCAACCTCTACAGCCCTATGAGCCCCTCTCCCTCTCTTTACACACACACACCCCTCATTCATTCCATTTCTACCCCGAATCTTGACTAACACACCAATATAAATTTTGATATTAAGAATTTAAAGTAACCACATATAAGCCCACTAAAAACTGTAAGCCTAATAAGGACAATGGTCTTATTGACTTTATACAATTCTTGGCATATCAAAGAAATGCAAGATGTGTTAAATGGATGAGTATTAGCAAACTTGTAGATCCTTGACAACTCTGTTTCGGGGACTATGCTGCTGCAGGTGCTTTATCCTTGTATCTTTGTTCACTGTTTTATTTCACACAATATCCCTTCAAAACAGTAACTTGAAGAGATAAGGAAACCAAGGCTCAAAGTTGAACTGTGCAGTCCATGTGTAGGGCAAGATAGTATCTTTGGGCTTCCTCCCATGCAGTTCCAGCAGAAGGCACTATGTTTTCCTTATACAGCTATACTTATGCACAAGGATGTCACATTTATATGACTATCCTATGACTAGTTTTTTTGTTGTTGAGACACAGTCTCACTCTCTCACTGGTAGATTGCCATGGCATCATAGCTCAAGCAACCTCAAACTCCTAGGCTCAAGCAATCCTCTTGCCTGATCTTCCTGAGTAGTGCCTCAGGTGTCTGCCACCATGTCCAGCTTTTTCCATTTTTACTGGAGAGGTCATCTCAGGCTGGTCTTGAACTCCTGATCTCAGGCAATCCATGGTACCTCAGCCACCCACAGTACTAGGATTACAGGCATGAGCCACTGCACCTGGCCTTCTGTGACTATTATGTGACTACTGTCTGGCATTCTGTCACTACTGTTCCCCATTTATATATGAGTGTATAGAACTTCCTCTTGTGCACACTTCCCAAGCCTCTCACCAGTTGGTGCAAGCTGTATAAAGGCATGTCATACCTGTCCTCGGCCCCCCAGTTCTTTTTTTTTTTTTTGAAGTTTTTGGCCAGGACTGGGTTTGAACCTACCACCTCCGGCATATGGGGCCAGCACCCTACTCCGTTGAGCTACAGGCGCCACCCGGCCCCCCAGTTCTTTAGCTTAAACATATCTGGTGTGAATCTCCCTGGCGTCAGCCTCCTGCATAAGAACATGTCCACAGCATAATTGAAAGAGCAAGCTAAAATTCAAAAGTGTATATTATACTTTAACTCTGAAAGATGACTAAGTGAAAATAACAACAAAACCATTAAATTAAGAGAAATACAAATAAAGTACCCATGTACTCACCAAATTCTGGAATGCAGTCATTTAAAGAGGGAAAGATAAATTAAGAAAAAGTTAGTAAAGTGCTGAGTGGCAATACTCAGAAAACATAAAACCACTTGGTTAAACTTATGAATGTTACCTTACAGCCACACACTTAATCCTTTAGATTGATGTCATTTGCACCCTTAAATAACACTTGATGTCATTCCATAGGTCACTAAGTCCAACCTTTCCAGTAAATTTGCATCAGCGTTCATGATATTTAGAAAATAATCTGTGATCACATGTAAAACCAAGCATAAATAAGTGTTTAAATTTTATTTAACACTTAAGCAGAACATTTTTGACTATGTGACTATACATCTATATAATGCACAAGGAGAACTGCAAAATATTTACCATATACATATGCTTATGAAACTAAATAACCACAATGGTTACATCATCAACCCAATTCAGCACTTTTGTTCATTTAATGAAAACAGCTTCTTCTGAAAGCTTTTTGAGCATTAACAGCTGCTCAACATCTTCATTTACTCTCTTCTGAACTGGCTCAGATTGCTTAATACATAGGCACCCGGTGTTAAGAAGGCCGTAAAAATCACAACAAATCCAACCACCATTTCCTGGAAGAGAAGATGAAAAGCATTGTTAATGAATACGGCTTCCTGGACTAGTGACTGGCTGCCTAACAAAAACTGCTTAAAACGTTTTGAGGAATTAAGGAGTTGTCCTGGAACAGGGTCCTGGAGAAACAAAGTGCAGCAATTCAACTAATGGATGACCGAGCTTAATTTTTAGAGAAAACTCTTTTCCTCTAATGCAGTGGTTCTCAACCTTCCTAATGCTGCGACCCTTTAATACAGTTCCTCATGTTGTGGTGATCCCCAACCATAAAATTATTTTTCTCAACCTTCCCAATGCCGCGACCCTTAAATACAGTTCCTCTTGTGGTGTACCGAAAATAATTTTATGGTTCTCCAATTCTCATCTATGCACTCAGGAACTTCAACGCAACCCAGGATTTCCACAGATAGGGGGAAACGCTAGTTCTTGGCAGTAAAGAGATAGGTAGTAAAGGACTGCTTGCTGAAATCATGGCTCTGACCACCCACCCGTCCTGGTCCAGCTCGTAATGGGTTCTTTGCTTTCCACTCCCTGGGCCCAACAACGATGTCTTCACGGCCACCCTCTCACTGAATCACCTCTAAGCTGCGGCCCCTCCACAGAAGCCAAAACGCAAGGCTTCCCACCCGTCAGGGAGCCCTGCGTGGGTCCCAACCCATCCACCGGGTCAGTCCCGTCCTGGCGCGTGGGGTCCAACCTACCGGGCCCGACACGGCCCGCCGATGCGGGGGCTCCGAGTGGGTAAGGCGGCGGCGAGACTGCAGGCAAATCAGGGCCACGCGGTGGCGGCGGCGGCTGAGGACCGGACAGATCCAGGGCAGGCTAGGCATGGCGCGTCTGGCGAGACGAACCAAAGCGGCAAGAACCAAACAGTAACACCACCGGCAAGGCGAAACGAAGCGAGACAAAGCACAGCAGCACGAGCTCCAGGGCACGCGAGATAAGGCTAGTTTGCGCAGGCGCACAGAGCACACGCTCGCCCACGCACCTTCTCAACCCTGCTGCTTCCGCTCAACTCTCCTGCTCTGTCCCGCCCCTTCCGTTCAGTCTTTATACTCCAACTCTGCTCTCCAGCAGTCGGCTGTTCTTCGAGCCTCTCTCTTTCCGCGTTCCCCGAGGCCTGGCAGCCTACTCGCTTCCAAATTCCCCTGCCTCACTGCCCAGCCGCCTGGTTCCGTAATCAGTATCCACTGATTTTCTGCTGGGTAAGGGGATAGACTCAGCATCCCCACATTTACTTTCCTTTTTCTTACTCCCCAGGAAGTAAAGGGTGAGTTTTACTCTAACTAAAAACTATAGTTTTACATATTGCTATGCTATACAAGGTCTGACAGTTAAGTTTTTGAACTCATCCTAGAAAAAGTGCTACATACCTCATTGCTGAATATCACTATGGGTCACCTTGGAAGTACTCCCTTTGGGAAGCTATGCACCCACTCCAGCGTCTGGTCTACCCCTCAAAGCACTTTTTTTAGCATGACTTCTCCAACTTAATTGACCTTCCAACTACAGTTCTGATGGCCATTCTAGAGAAAGAGTTGCAACATTGCCATTGGACATGTTATACCGTCTTCTCTAATGTGAATTGAATTGTTCATAAATTACCTACAGATTAATTCTTAACATTGAAAATCTGGCGTGATGTAAAAAACATTCATGGCAGGATCAAATAGAGGATTTGGACCCAGTAGAGAAGGTGATGTAATTATCTGTCACTAAGCTCTTACCTCTTGGAGGAAAAGTGGAATACAATGTCAGTTTTAAATTTGATATTATAATACTTTTATCAGCTAAGATGATCCATTTTCTTCACACTATTTTTTTTGGGGACCTATTGCACAAATGGCATTCTAGGCCTTCTTTTGATTGCCCTATTTCTGCAATCCAGTATTTTCCTCTGTCTTAGTTTCCTACTTCATTTTGCTGTTGTACATCCTCAAACAATTCTTTCAGGAAGGGTCTATGGGTGATAAAGTTCCTCAGTTTTTGAAAATAAAAAAAAAATCATTTTGCTATCCATTTAAGTGCTAATTTGGCTGGTTGTAGAACTCTAGGATTAAAATTATTGTCCCTCAGGGATTAAAAAAGGAATTGTTCCCTTGTTTTCTAGCCTCTAGTGAACTAATAAGTGTAATAACAATATAGTCCTTCCTTTTCCTTTGATGCAGTCTCTATTTTTTTCTTTTTGGAATCTTTTAGGACAGTGGTTCTCAACCTTCTTAATGCCACAATGTATTTTTTAAAAGGGGTCGTGACCCACAGGTTGAGAACCGCTGTTTTAGGAGTTCTGGTTTGTCCTTTGAAATTGTGAGATTCTTTCAGGATA